>CAJVPQ010001933.1:0-15686 GCA_910591825.1 Funneliformis caledonium
AATCATATTTAGGTTATTAGTTTTAGATTATTTAGTCATATTTAAATTATTTAATTATATCTAGATTATTTAGTTATGTCTAGATTATTTAGTTATATTTAAATTATTTAATCGTCATATCTAGGTTATTATATTACTAAATAACCTATTCTAAGCCGTTTATGACTAAATAATATAATTATATTATTTAGTCATAAACGGCTCTACATAAGTAATATTGTTATAAAAATAATAAGATCTTATGTTAAACGATATTAGTATACAAAAGTTATCTGCAAATATTATTTTATTTTTGAATTCTTTAAACTAGCAATATATCTATTTTATCTTTTTATTTTCTTCTATTAGCATATCTATATAAGCACATTTAATTACTTGTCTATTTGTATTTAAGTTCATACTGAATTTAATTGATAAGATTTTCTAGTTTTTTCAAATAAGACAATGATATCATGTAATAAGTCATATTTATTTCTATAATGGTTAATAATAAATATTATCAAGCTAAAGTAAGTAAAAGCTCTTATGATATAATTATGTATAATATCCTTAGAAATAGATTTCAATTTATATGTAAAATTATTACAATATTAGTTTTAGTAGAAGATTCATTAATTATATTAAATGGAAAATTTGGATGGCTTATTATAGCATCATCAATATATTAAGTAAAGTTTCTATTATTAAATTCTATGAAAATATTAGCATTCCATTATAAAATTTCTAATTTATATTAACGAAATTAGATTTTTAAGAAAAAAGATAAGAAATGAAATTTAGTTTGTCTATCCTAATGTCTTCTGGCATAGTAAAAGCTAATAATAATGCAAACACATTTTCTTTTTTGTTAGGTTAAATCACGTAAGAAGTATTTTTAAAGTATAATAAAGTTTGTCTTTGTATAATTTATATGATTGATTATTATTAGTTGAATTGTATATTGACTAAAAATGATACTACAACTAGTTAAAATTATGTAATGCTTATTTATTATCAGTTGTAACTAATTGCAACTCAATTTTTATTAATGTTGCAATTAGTTATAATTCTGTGATTTTATTTATCATTAGTTGTAACTAGTTGTAGCATCATCTTTAGTACTGACACATTATATTTTTTTTAATGTTATTTCTAATAATTAGTCGTCTGAGTATCTTAACTATTAGGTCAACTAGTTTCATATATTATTATACTCAGAATCAAATTCCTTCTTGCTACATCTCAAGCTAGTCTAAACAGTTAAATCATTAGTCATCATGATAAGCTATACAAAGTAGACACTGTATGACTAACTTTTAATACTATTATAATATGATAGATTTCAGGCTAATCATTAAAAAGAGGAGTTTTTAATAACTTAATTTAGAATAGTTACCTACAGTGTTGGATTAGACCTTGTCTAATTCCTAATAATAGATAATTAGACTTTAAATCTAATAGAGATATCTAGTCCAATTCCAATTCAAATGAACTCTGATTATATAATTTTGGCCAAATTATAATTTTATATACTATAATTCTGACTAAATTTATAATGCTAACCTAACTTAAAAATTTTGGACAATAATAAAATCATTCAACTAGAATGATTTCTACTAAATGATCTGAATTTTTCAGATTTAAAGAATTAAATTATTTAAAAAATTCTAATAAATATCAATAAAATGATTTATATAATAATTGCTAATATAAATATAAATTTTTAGCTATTAGATGCAGTCTATAGTCTAAAAGTTTAAATTTTAATAGAATTGGAATAGACTAAGTCTAGTAGTTCAATAGTTTAATAATCTAAAAGTCCATTAGTCCAAATGGTCAACACTGAAAGTAACTGATATAAAATTATATAGAAAATTCACAAATATTTAAAATAAAAAATATATGTGATTAATTCTAATATCAATAAAATAGTATCTAAAAATATTAATCAAGTTAGAAAAGATTCTAGAAATATAAGAACAAAAAATAGAGTAAATTTTATAATACTTAAAGGTAAAATAATATTATAGAAAGAAAATAAAAATTATATCTTTAGGTACTATAGTTAATAGTTAAGAAAAAATCTGAAAAGATAAAAAAATCCAAAAGAATATAAGAAAAAAGATAAAAAAGCAGTAAATTTAAACTAATTTAGCATTTTGTGTCTCATTATGATAATTAAATAGAGTAGATAGGATTTTTAAAAGTGATCAAAAAGTGATGAGAATGTACCTAAAATTGGTAAGAAATTATATCATAAGAAGTTAAGATATTCTACCTTAAATATCAGTTAAATTATATTATAATGCTAGCCAAAGTTAACTAAAATTATATAGCAGATTACTGTTTACTTAATTTGTCTAGAACGAAGTGAAGGACAATTTATGTCTATGTATTATAAAAATTTTTTCAGTCACGTAATTATTATTGCATTTTTTTGTTTATTTACGTGATCTTTAATTAATAAAATCTCTAATTTAGAAAGTATTAAGATTGTTTCAGATTCAACAACAGTTCCTATTTTCTATTATATTTTTTGGCAATAAAAAAGATATAAAATAATACCAATAAATACCTAACTCCTTAACTATAATAAAAATATAGAACAATATAAATATATAAGTAATAACTTAGCTGTAAAAGACCAAAATAATAAAAATAAAAAGGTACTAACTTGGAATATAAAAAGCTCACAGAATGTTAAAAATAATAAATAGGTAACAGTATATTTATAAGTAAGTAATTTTATACTTGTAATGAGATAACAATCTAATATAACCAGATTGTAATATATATATATATATATTACAACCTAGTAAAATTATTAATCCAAAATTTTTTTACACATAAATTTGAAATAATTTATTTGTATATAAAAGATTAATATTTTTTTATTTAAAAAATATATAGATTTTTATAATATATAAATTACTTTACATAAATAGTTAATTATATTAATTATATTTTAAATTTTTTGTTTTAAAGTATAATATATATAGGAGATTAATTGTATTTAAAATAATTTTAATAATAAATAACATTAAAAAAATTTAACCATTTTACTTACTCATATATTATATGTAATAAATAATATAATTAGCAATAATATAATAATTATTAAAATTAATTATAATTACATATTCTTAAAAAATTTAAAATGTAAAAAAATAATATTAGTTTATATTAAAATATATAATTATTATATATTTTAACGAGTATAAACTTTTTTTATTTACGATTTGTCATAATTCGATTTTCAAGATTTCGAATTTGTGCAACATAAACCAAACCGATTTCCAAATAAATCAATGATTTACGAATTGAATTATGCACGGTTTTTTTGATTTCTATCAATTTTTTTTTCTTTGACAAGAGAAATATTCGTTTTCAACCAAACAGGTAGAAGAACCAATGGCAGAAACAACCACTCAGCCAACTACTCCAATAGAACAACATTCTAGTGAACAATTTCCCGAATCTCCGTCACAAAATAACAAATTTGGTCGACATCAAAAAGAACAAACTCCATTGCAACAATCCACCTCAAATCTTTCTCAACAAACGCAATATCAACAACAATTTCAGTCGCATATAGCGTCACAATTTTCTCCAGGACAAAATCCAATGTCACAATCGCAGCCACCTATCCCGGGTCAAGTACAACTGCAGCCACCACCTCCAGGGTTAACGACGCCACAACAATTACTAACACGTCCCCCAGAATTTATTGCGAATAAAATTGATGCGACACCACCACCTCAATTTCACGTAATTCAGGCCAATTCTAATTCGTCAACAATTACAAAAGTGGAAACTTCTACAATGCCTAAACCCGTAGTTGTGACTTCGACGACAACTCAAAATCATATTCAAGTTAAAAAACCACCATTTTCCAAGAAATTATTACAACCAATTTATTTATTGCTTCGAGAATGTCTTAAAGAGGTAAGAAAAAATAATTTTTTTATGAGACAGCTCAGGTCAAAGATATTATATATGTAAACTGAAAAATATCATCGTTGAATGGCTGTTATAGTATATCACTGGGCATCTAACGACAAAAACCGAAGAAGATACAAAAGAGATATTTAACGATCGCAAGAAAATGCATTCTGATTTTCAACTCTATTGTACCGAGCTTGTGCTAGAATCTGCAAGAGATAGAATTTTGAATGAATTAGAAGAAGTAAGAATCCTAATGCGATGTTTTCTAATAAAATTTATCTTTCTTTTTTTTTCTAAAGCATTCGTGTATTATATCAGAATGACAGAGAAAGCTTAAAGGACGTTAGCCCAGAGTCGGAAGTAAGTATAATTTTTATTATTTAATTTTAATTTGACTATTTCAACCAAATCCTTTATGTTTTTAGATTATAAAATCGAACTTTGGAGAAGGCCATGCGCTTTACAGAAGTTTCGTAGATGTTATAGAAGAACTTAAAACATTACAAAATCCTGCCTTAGATGATGGTGAAGATAAATTAAATGGCGAAAATGAGTTCGATAACCCTTCTGAAGAAACGAATCGTTAGCATCTTTTTTTATTTCTTGTTAATTTGTTTCATATATATTAAAATATTTGGTATTTATATTATATGTTTTTTCAGTACTCGGCCAAATCCTTCGTTTATGGGAACAAAATAATAAAAATTATTTCTTGGGAATACCTAACGTTAATCATGATCAACATCGAAATCGTGGCAGAGGTCATAATCGAGGATATTGGCCACAACGAGGTGGTCCAAGACATACACCTTATTCTAATCGAGGAGGACGTTCTCGTGATTGGGGAGCACGGGATGACAGAGAATTTAGGGAAAGGCGTCAGGATGATCATTATAGAGATCGTCGTGAAGATTATCCTCGAAGAGATTTTGATCGTAGACAGGAATTTCGTGGACCAATTGGCCCCACACCAAATTTTAGCCGGGAGAGACCCCCAATTGGACGACGAGATGATTCTTATCATCGTAATTATGATGATAGGAGAAGAAATTCATATGAACGTAGACCAGATGAAAGGCATCCAAGAGACCAGCGTGTTCCACTGCAACATCCACATTCCATTGTACCACCTAAAGCCTCTCCTGCAATTTATGAAGCTCCTCCAATGCCTCCGATGCCTCCTAATGGGCCTAATCCACCGTTACCACCTCCTCCTCAACCCGCTTACGATTATTCGCAATATCCACATGATCCGCAATATCCACAAGGTAATAATACATCACTTATGGTTTTATCCTATTATTTCACTTACTACTGTATTAATAGTTAATCTTCATATTAGGACCTGGTTATACATCCGAATACAACTCACAAAATTACTCAAATTATTACGGGCAATACCAAGAATCGCAAGTAAATGGGCATACAAATCCTCCGTATCTATATCCTTCGACTCCATCTTCAACTGGTTGGGATTCTCAATCTACTTCTATTCAATCCATTCCACCAATTCAGTTAACCTCTTTTAATTACAATCAACCTGGACGACATACTGCAATACCTCTACCGACGTGAGTCACTATTATCTAATTATTTACAATATTAGTTATTATTATGTTCTATTATCAATTATTTTTGTAATTAATAGAGATTTTATGTCTGGGCCGAGTAATGCTCCTCGATTATCAATGCCGGAACCACATGATGTGCTCGGAGTTATTAAAGGAGTGATTATACGAGATGCGCAGGGCAACATCGGATTGAGTCAGTATCAATTCAACACGATGTGAAGTAAGTACAAACTAGATAAAAGAATATGAAAAAAATAAACGAATTAACTAATAGTAATTGAGTATTATTGTCAATATTTTTTTTTTTTTATTTAACAATATATATATATATGTGTATGTATATGTGTATATATATATATAAACGTATTTTTGTGAGCTTTTTTTTTTTTCTTTTTTTTTATTGTTTTACGGGAAAGGTTACCGGATGATGTTGATCAAGGGTGATTAATTTATTACTACAAAAAAAGCACAATCAGGAGGAAATTTAGGATGTGTTTGTATTACATATTTTACAAAGTATTCCGAGAACTTTATATTAGAATATGTATATATGCATATATATACATGTATATATATGTGTGTGTATATATATGTATGTATGTAATGAGATGACATTGAAGATTTGTAATATCTTTGCTGTTTAACGTTATTTGTTATAGAAATATTTCTATATTTTATTATTTTGCTATAATATTAGTTTGATATATAATAATGACCGGTTGAATGTTAGAATTATTATTATAATTTATCTCGTAGAGAATTGAAATTTTTTTTTTTTTTGTTAATTTTTCGAGAATTTTAATACAGTCCAAATATGGAATTCGCTATAATTCAAAATGATTGTGAAAGAGCAGACAATTTAATTTATTTTCTGATAAGCAACAAGAACAGATAGGAAATTATGGTAGATGCATCACAAACAAGCATCATTGTATTCACCAATACTTCTTTTCTTATAGGATAAGAAAGGCTACCGCGACGTTAAAATATCGTTGATCGTTCCAAGGTAAGTCGCGTAAAATGTTTTGATATAATCGAATTACTTATGATGTTTTAGTATATATAAACCGATTTGCTGTCATGTCACACGGTCACGTTATCAAATCAAAGTTTTGCAGCAGTCGATTGATAATTATCACGTGATCACAATATAATAATAAAGTGAATTTCAAATGAATACCTGAATTTGGAAAAAGTTTCTTTTTAAAATCCAGTTTAAATTAAACTAAATCGGACAAAAATAGTAGATAAGATTATTTTGATAACATAAATAAAGACTTGTCTCCTAAGATTATTGGTTACATTTTACCATTTTTATACCTGTTCTTTTTTGTCTTGCTATTTGTTCTTGATATGCTAATTTTGTAGCGCCATGCAATAAAATATTTTGCATGTAGTAATGTTCTAAACTCTTTTACTTGTGGATAATGTGATAATTATAAGTAAATAATGTTACAATGTGTGTGATCTGCGCTGATCAATGGAAAAAAAACCACCACACGAAAGAACGAAAAGACAGGCGATAGTTTCGAAAGTTAACAATTAAAAGATAATCCATTCATTATATAGTAGGAGAGATATTTATGGCTAGAATGTTATCTTTTAGAAAATGTTTTTTTGACGGCGTTTGAATGGCGGTAAAAGTATTGCGCACAAAGGAATGAGTTAACAAACATTTGAACGTGCCCGTGAAAATCACTTATTTTTAGTGTGTTATATTACTATTTTGTGATAATGAAAAACGATCAAAAAGCTCGGTCAGCCAAAAGTTAAATTTGGATATGGCAATGATTAAAGTATGACAAGTCTTACCCCCATTTCGTATATAAATTACATACAAAGCTCATTTTAACAAAGAATTTACTAGCATTTTTTTTTTTTTCTTTACTTTCATACACCATATAGAAAAGCACCATTTCCGAACCTCTGATATCCCCCCACTTCCTAAACTTATTTATTATATTGAGAATTTTTTTTTCTGTTGCAAATCCGCATTGTAAATTTACATTGTTAAAATGACTTCGACATCAGAAACTGTTCCACCGGTTCCTTCTATTAATTATAGAAATACCGCGTCTTGTAATTTGCCACCTCGGGTCAGTCTTAAAACGTCAACAACCCACCCCATCAAGTAAGATTCTTCGTAAAGACGTGTCATGTTATTTGTTAAACAGAAAATTTTATCTTTGTAATATACTCACTTTCTTAATTTACCCTTCATTTTTTTTTTTTTAAAGCATCAGTTGGATAGTACCGGAGGAACTAACTGACGGTCTCACTTTAGATCCACTATCACCGTCGATAGACCTTTTTGATGTATATACAACAGCATCTCTCTATCAACATTATTATGACCAAGTGCACGGTTATGGAGTTTCTCGCTCGACACATTGTACAATGCTTGGTAATCTAGCGTTAAGTTCATGTCCCGGTAAAAAAGTCAGACTAAGTGGACCCGTAAGAGGTCGAGCAACGATCGATCGTGATCTAGATTTAGATTTTCAAAGATTAAAGTCTTTAGATATATCAATGATCGTATGGTAAGTATAAAAGTTTTAAAAGAAGTCGACGTTAAATATTAAAGTATTTCAACATTCATTAATCATTCGATTACGTCATCGTGCTATTTATACCATTTTTCTATTTTTAATATTTATTTATTTTTGGAACATTAGTTGTCTTAATGATGACGAATTAGCATTTCTGGGTGCACCATGGTCGAAATATAACGAGTTGGCACTGAAACATAACCTTCAAGTTGTCAGGTATTATTATTAATCCATTAAAAATTCATGAATTATTGTCAGAAAATAAATCAATAAATAAATCAATATAAACTATTTAAGGATACCAATGATAGAAGGTGGCTGTCCAGATTCATTAGAACAGATCGATTCGGTTGTGACACAAATGGATCGACATATAAAGCAAGGTCATAAAATTTTGGCACATTGCCGTGGTGGTAAGGACCAATCAATAATATTTTTATAATTGTTGGGGATTTATTAACTTTAATTTTCATTTTAATATTTATTTAGGAGTTGGACGTGCTGGTTTGGTGGCATGTTGTTGGTTACTTAAGAAACGATTTTGTCTTGACGCAGATCGTGCGATTCGATTAGTGAGAATGAGGCGTAGTCCCAAAGCTATTGAAACCATGCAGTATGTTCACGTTTTTTTTTTCCCTCCTTTCCTTGATGTTCAAGTTCTCTAAAATACCAATTTATCTTTTTGTAGACAAGTAGATTTTATTGTACAATTTGCTAATTATATTCACTGGGGATTACAACAACAACGTCATACACAACAGACATATGAAACTTCGAATATTTCATACAAAACCAGCAATTCAGTAACAACGACAAATTTACAATGAGAGGAATTTTGTGATGTCAATATCACTGATCATTATGTGGTTTTTTTATTGGACTGACCGAACGACATATCATTGATATTTATTTAATATAGCATATATGTTAAGGAAGTGGGATCCTATTGTTTTTCTTTTTTTACATTTTTTTATTGTTGGGAAATTTTGTTTTTTAAATTCTTTTTTCCTTTTATTTTAATTAAATTTCCTGTAATTATATCATTTTTTTTTTCCTTTCTGTATTTAATTATTTATGTTTAAAAATATATATATGTACGTGTATATATATTTAAAGGAATGTATTACAGATCATGTATAATATTATAAAATATTTTTATTTATACAGTTTGCAATCTCCCATAAATAATATGATATAAATATATTAATATGTCTAATTTTTGAATGATTACTTATTATTTTTTGTAGGCTCTGGCAAAGCAGATCTTAATTCTTCTTTAACATATTTTGGATTAGCGACAAGAATACATTTTGATACCTTACAAAGATGAATTGAGGAATCTTTAATAGCTTGATCAAAGAAAGTCAATCCCGTCGTACGTTCTAAAGCGTCAAGAGGAACATCGAAAGTTTGCAATGGTGTAGTATTTGATATACGATCATTCGGTAATAAAAAGGCGCCCAAAGCATGTAATTCACCATCAGGTTTACTCGAGTCATCCTTGGTTGCTAATATCACTTTAAAATAGTGTGTTGGAACAGCAATGTTTGGTGGATTACCTATAATTTCATATTTCACGTAAAATTTTTGATCTTTTTCATCTTTTTTTGGTAAATATGCTGGTCCAGTAAAAACGTAAACACTTTTAAATTCCTCTTTAGTTATCAACCTTCTACAAAATTCTTCAAAATGTGCCCAATCTAAAAGGAAATATATATATATATATGAATATCAAGTTTTAAAAAATATATCAATATAAAATGATCATAATTATACATACAATCCCTATTAAATCCATTACCAACTTGTGGAGCTATATTGGTTAAAAGAAAGGTTTCATCCAAGGTTTCTTGTGTAGTTTTAGCATCAGATGCGGGTGCCATATGACCACGATCATATCCTGATCTTACATAATCAAGCAATCTAGCACGAAATTTTTCTGGTATATCCTCATCTTCTTGAAATCGTGATTTGGAACGATCAACTCCTTCTCCTCGCATCAAGGATTCTTTTGTAATATGTTCCAACACCTTTTTAACAAAAAAATAAGTATTCAACTTTTTTTTATTTCGAATTCTTTGTTTAAAATGAACTAACCCAACTAGGATGACGTAATTGTCGATTATATGAGGTATAATAAGCTTTTCTTTGTAAAAACTCAGAAATTGGTCCTACATGAATCCAAAAGGCATCGAATTAATTGCCCAGCTCCTTCGAAAATAAAAATATTTAATCTCATCTGCACCCTTACCTTTATTTTGAAAACTCACCAGCATTAGGCATTTCTTTAGTTACTACAAGTTGTGGTTTCCAAGCTGGAGCCGTAAGTCGTAACTTTTCATACTGATAATAGCAAAATGCTCCTAGACATGCTCCACCAAAAACGAGAGAAACAGTGTTAAATGTTCTTCTAAACATATCAATAATTTTAAATAAAACAATTTTTTTTTTATTATCCACTTATATTTTTAAAAGTAGCCATCACGTGTTAATTTATATAATCCTTAAAATGTACCCGGGTATATGATTTATCTATATAAATAAATTTTTTAAACTAAGTATCACGTGATAAATAGAGTGCGGAACAAGGTTGCTTTTTTTTTTTCCAGATCATATGATTTACACTCGGATGTCCGAAGAAAAAAAAAAAAGATGTAAACAATTCATGCGAGTCATTAAAGAAAAAAAAATAAATAAATAAAAAGGGTTTGATTCAATGAAAAAAATAATCCATTTTATCAATTATAATAAAGCAAAAAGTTATGAATGAACCCTTTCATAGAGAGAATGAAATGAAATTATACCATCTTTTCTTTGTGAAGGTCCAAAGTAAATGAAGATGAATATCTTGTATTCCAAAAAAAAAGTAAAAACAATAGGCGGAGAAAAAAAAAGGTGGGGCTAATTATTATTATGTTTGTTAATCAGGTCATGCTGGTTACACTTATTTTGAAAAGAAAACGGAAAAAATCAATAAAACAGATTGTTTTTATGCAGGGTTTCGCTTCGTCTTTTACAAAGTGAAGTTTGTAATAATTTATAATCTCATCCTTGTCACCAATTGTTCGTTTTCAACCATTTACAAATAACTTGCGAGAAATTTTACCACACGACATAATTGTATAATTAGCATAAGAAAATATGTTAAAGCCAATTAACAAAGAAGAAAACTAATTTATATTTCTTTATTACTTTGCAAAACACAAATTTCCAATGTAAAAACCTTTGTGAGGGAAGTTCATTCATTCGACAATTTGCTGTTTTGTAATATCGAAATGAATTTGTTGTGTCACGTGACACCATGTCCGTCAAGAAATTTTTTGTTCAGGGCGTGGCCATAACAGAAGTCATCGTAGCTGTAGTATTATTAACAACAAAATGGTCCATGTTCAATATCATCTCTAACCCACCTTCGCTTGCGGGTGTCACTGAAGGTGACGTATTTGATTTTTTAGATGATTCGCTGACACGATTATATTTGCGCTTTTTCGGTGTTGGAGAATCATTTGGTGACATTGAATTCAAACTAGAGGTGGAAAATGAAGTATCAACTTCACTTTTCCGAGAATTTTGTTTCTTTGTAGGCAAGTTCTTTTTATTTTTATTCAAAGAACCTTTCGGTCGACCTCTATTGTTTCCAGAACCTTTTTTAACGTCACGTTTATTTTCCGTGTTGATTTCTTCCGACAATTTTGATGATACTTCTTCTCCTTCAGCTTCGGAATTAGTACTTATTTTCTTCCCTAAAGGTGATTCTGTAGATAAACTTTTCTTTCTAATTGTTTGTTTTTGAGGTGTTTCTCCATTATTATCAGATTTTTCGTCACAACTAGTAGATTTTCTGCCAGATTTTATAGTAAAATTTGTTATCTTTGTTTGTTTGGTTTTTTTTTGTTTGGATTGCTTCCTTTCTTTTTTCTCGACTTTACTTTTTACTTCAATAGTAACTTCATCATTCTTCTCATCTTCTTTAAATGGACTACAATTATTACTTTTAATATATTCAATAATTGGATCCGATGTTTCAGCCCTGCCAGCACCATAAAAACCTGGATTAGTTCCCGGTCTGGTCAAAGCATAAAATTGAGGTCTTGGACGTAGTTCGCGTTCTAACTTGACCAAAAATCCTTGAGTTTCAGCTATAATAAATTCTTCTAAAGCATTTTCATCTTCAAAAGGGTAATCTATATCCATATCAACCGTTTTATCAATAAAGGTATTTGTTAAGGGAGGATTTACCAAGTCTGGAAAGTAGATAATATTATTTGTTTCGCGACTTGATAAAGTAGCTGAAACTTCAAAAGTGTTTTGCGTTGTTTCCATCTTTTTTTTTCTTTGGTGTCTTCTTTAGAGAGTAATTTTTTTAGGAAGTTTTTGATCAAGAAAATTATGAAATTTGGGTAAGAGTGGGAATTTCATTCAACTTATAAACCACATTTTTTTGGGTGGCTTAGCACGTAATATGTGTAGCGCGACTTTTTAGAAAATTTTTTTAGCTCATGTGACCTTACTGCTTTTTGATAGAATGCATGATTCACTTTCCGTTTATTGGCTGAAGAATTCGAATTTATTGTTACGAAAAAAATTCATATACTGGCATACTTTTAATGTCTGATCCGACCCTAGCTAATAATAATAATAAAAAAATAAAAATAAAAATAAGGAACATTTCGAGAAAATTATACCGATTTTCAAATTTTAATGATTGAACCAGAACAGGTCTACTTGTTCCAGTTCCATTAGATAAAAGGTCGGCGAAACAAATTCAGCCAATCAAAAAATTATCAAATGTCACATCTCGTGTAATCTTCCTTACCCGAATTCAGATATTTATTTGTCCGACAAGTGAAAAAAAAGTTTTTTTTTCCCTAATCCTGAAAATGTCACATGTTTATCAATTTAAGGAAAATTTTCCATTATTATTTTAGAAACAAAAAGGGAAAGAAAACAACAAATATAATAAATATCAACATGTATTACTAATCATCTTGGCAGGTCTCTCCTAATTCGGTTTAGTTATGCAATAAGTAATACGATCGGTGTATAAATAGAACATGGATCGGTTCATCCGATCAGAATTAGTGTCAGACTAACTGCGGAAGCAGTACTTTCGGAAAATTAAATCACTAATTATTTTTCAAATTTATTTCGCTTTAATCTAAGCAAATAAAATTTTAATCCGGTATAAACTTTAATATAACTAAGTGATCCGATAATGATATTATCGAAAATTAGAAATTTCTTTTTCTTCTCGAAATCTTTTCTGAACCAATTTTACAACATCAGGAAGATAATGTTCTTCAGGATTTATAGTAAGCTTTTCATGATCATCGGCTTCCTTTTTGGTCATAACAACACAATTGTGTGGACTTAATGGTTGATCCTTATGCCATCTTGTAATTGCGGGTTTTTCGGTTGAACCTGAAATAGCACTTTTGCCTCTCCAAATTTCTTCAAAAATATATCCAACTTCATGTACATCCAAAGGAATGGTGCTATAATAATTAATTTTGAATGAAATTAATCATTATTCAATGAAGTTCTTTATGACAAAATAACCATTTTTTGACTCACTCTATATCAAAGATCCTTCGTTGTCTGTTTTGTAAATCACGGTGCAATCGTGTATATAATCCATCACGATTCTTATTGGATAATGGCTCAATATGATAACCAGCAATCTTGGTTACAATATATGTAGCAATTGACATACCAAAGATGGCGGGAATTGTACCTAGAATTAAAAAATTAGTTATTATACATCATGAATTAATTCGAATCGAATTGTCTTTTGATTTACCTAATACTGGGAGAATTCGAGTCCTGAAATCCGGTAAAGTCGCGTATTCTCCAGCATTTTGTATTTGGCTTTCATCTATATACACATATATATGTATATAAAAAAACTCGTTCAGTAAAGACCAAAAACTTTCACCATGATATTATTACAAGAAAGGAAATCAACCTAAAGGCAGTAATTTGACATTTGGTTTCTCGGTTGAATAAACAACGGTAATTCCTGATTTAACTCCCATTTTCTTTAATCGACGTCTAACGGTTCTAGCAAGCGGATCCTCTATAAAATATATAGATGTTATCATTATATTCATATAATTTCTGATTTTTTAAAAATAAGTTTTCACAGCTGGTAACGTTACCGATAGTAATACTAATATCACTCATTTGAATGCGCGAAGGATCAGCTTTGGCTCCTGCTCCCATTGAACTTATAATCTAAAATTTATTTATTTATTCATAAATATTTTAACAGTTGTTAATTATAAAGGAAATGTTTATAAGAATTACCGGTAAGTTTTGATCATGGCAATATTTAAGTAAATATAATTTTGTGTCAATGTTATCAATAGCGTCAATAATAAAATCAGCATTACCGGATAACAAGTGATCAGCATGATCTTTTGTAAATAATTCAATTATAGGTTCAACTTTTGCCCAAGGAGCAATTTCTCTTAAGTGATTTTGTAAGGCGATTACTTTTGGTGTACCAACATCAGAATGTGTTGCTACCGCGTGTCTATTTAAACTACTTAATGTTACTTGATCAAAATCAATTACTCTAATATGAGAAACTCCAGATCGAATCAACATCAATGCAGCCCAAGAACCAACGCCCCCTGCTCCCACTATAATTACAAAAGATTTTCTTAATTTTTTCACACCTTCCTCCCCTAAAAAGGCGATATTTCTCGCTAATTGTTCTTTAATTAGTGATTCGTCAAATGCTATTTCACTTTTGGTGCCATTTAAACGTAAACTACGGGTTGTTCGAGGTATTGATCCAATTTCCCTTTTAAGAGCTTCTGCTCGTAATTTCTTTTTATAGTTTTGATAAGACAAGATCGCTATTCCTGTTGCAAGACTTGCTCCTAATGCAGTTATTGCAAACTGTAACTTAACATTGGTCATTTTTTTTTAAAAAAAAAAAAAAATTTGAGATGATTTTATGTTACACCGTTCATCATTAATCTTTGGAAGTTTGTGTAACCATAATTCAGTGATGGGCATTGGAAGCTTTCAAATGATTAATTTTCAATGCCTATTATTGAATTTAATAAAAATTTTATATTTATTTTTTAAAATGGTCTTTTATCAGATTTTATTATTCTATAACAAATAACTTTATTATGAAAAAACAAAAAAAAAGTATTATTATTGTATATTTTTATTTTTTAATATCATTTATTAATTTTATTTTAACATATTTTTATAATAATTGTTTTCATACAAATTTTAAAATATGTTAATTTTATTTTATTAATTTTGTTATAATAAGTTAGTAAATAATTTGAAAATTTTAATTGGTTACTTAAGGATAGATTTTATAAAATAAAATAAATAATTTTTTATAAAATATTTAATATATTTAAAAATAATAAACTTTTAATTTTGAAAATCTAAAATAAAAAAAAATATATATTTTTTAAATAATAAATTTATTTATTTATATTATAATTTTCAATTATTAATTTTAAATAAACTTTATTTTAAATAATTATATTATTAAATATATATAAAATTTTTTATAAATATATAATATTTAAATATTTAAAATTTAATAATATATATAAATTAAATTATTTAAAGAATAAAATTTTAAATTTAAAAAATACTTTATAAAAAA
>CAJVPQ010001934.1:0-15685 GCA_910591825.1 Funneliformis caledonium
GAAGAAGGTTAATTACTTTTTAATTCGTTTAATGTAGGAGCATCAGGAACATCAGAAACTGGCTCTAATGTTAAAATATTGCTTTATAAATCTTCTCAAGTCTGTCAAAAACAACCAACTTTAAATAAATCAGCTTTTTTTATTACCATTGTTTGCTTTATTTTTTATACTCATAATTGATGTTGAACATTTAAATTTAAAAGAAAAAGTTTTTTAAATTAAATTTTTATTGTCGTTTCTTATTAAGGTCATTGTTTATGCGTTTATGCATTGTCATACATGTCAATCATCAAAAAAAGTAAGGCGCAGCCAATTTCTACATAGCAAATTTGAAAGGTTAATTTAGAAATATAATATAGATAAAGTCAGGGTATCTGGAATTTAATTAACTCAACCAATAGAACCTTGGACACTAGTACAAAATGACTTTAATACACGTGATTAAATCAGAATTTATTCTCTGATTTTTTCAGAAGCGAGACCAAAAAACAGACTCTGTCAATCAAAGTTCGTATATTGAGAGTTTATTATTAGACAAATTGATGATCACATGATTTAACAAATCGTCATTTTAAACTTGTAAACGATTATGGTTGAACAAACCGAAAACCAAATCCAAAATTGTTTTTACCAACCTTATTAGAAATCGTACTTTTTTTAAATGGAAACTTTGTTTAAAATAAATAGATGTTTATGATTCGTGGTCTGATGAGGCATTTAACTGGATTGCTAATTCATTCACATTATACATTTTGTAAGTAATTGCGCATTTCGTTTTATTAAAAACACTAAGAATTTCGGCGATCGTATGGATAAAATGAGAATCACGAAGGTAATCTTTGCACCTTATCAAAAACATGTATTTATGATTCTTTTCTTATGACTTATTCTAAAATGCGCCACGTATGGTATAATAATATGTCCTCAATTAGATAAGAAATATATAATAAATAGGAAAAGGCAATAAATGATTTTAAATTACAAATAAATGCGAACAGTAAAATGCTTAGTTAGACTCTCTTACGATCCATTTGAAAACATTTGTCCACCGGCCAATTTGTTTGACCATTATTTTTTCTGGATAATGTTCTCTGACCATTTCATCTTCTGAACCACAAGTCTTTGTTAAAATTTGGATAATAAAAATGCTTGATTTTCATGCGGGTTAAAAAACATTTAAGTTATAATTTATTTTGAACAATAAACTTACCTGAACATACAGAGTGCCGACGTTGAGGTATTTATTGTATTAGATTAGTATTATAATATTGTGAAATAAAGGTATAACTTTGTTTATAAATAATTAACAATATATAGTATGTTTAAATTAAATATTATATTAATTAAATAGGAAAACCCGCCTTGAATCCTATTATGACCTTCCGTTAACTTATAAGAGATGAGCCTAACAAACTATAGCACTCAGGTCGCCGAAATTTCAGAAATGGAAAAAGCAAAGACAAAAAGTAAAATAGGTACAAACTTAGTTATGAAGAGAAGGATAATAATTTTCGCTTTACTTCTTTTTGTAAAAGTAAAAGATAGGAACAGAATAAGCAAAAATAAAGAAAAGGCAACCGCGACGAACTTAAACCAAGGAATAGATGAGTCATAATTGTTACAAAAAAATATCAATGTAAATTTTATATGAAACTATTATAATATTATAAATGATATTAATTATTATCAAGTTGATGGATGTACCAATTTTATTTATCTAAAATATACATAATTAACTAGACATGCGAATGTCAAATAAGAATCATCAGAAATCTTGCATATGATGCAATAAATTTCATCAAAATCATTAGCAAGTACTGCGCTATACGCAAGTTTCATTCGTTTTTTGATAATTAAATCTTTTTTTTTTATTTTTAAAAAGGGATAGAATGAATTACTTTAACGACGTTCAGTATAATCAAGTAAATATAGTCAATCTGTTAATAAACCATTGAAGTATTTATTTTTTTTACTGTTTATAATACAATTGTCGTTAGAATAATAATAACGGAAAACAATTAGATGATTACGAACCGAAACGATAGGACCAGAGTAAAAAAATAAAAAATAAAAAATGGAAACAAAGCAAATTATAATAATAAATTAGGGAGGCCCGAGGCATATTCATCTTCAAAACTTTTGGAAGCGAATAAACTCAAAAGAAGAACCTAAATAGTGCAAAATTTGAAAAAAAAAATCATCAGTCGCCGTGTCCTGAAACAATCCAATAATAATAATAATAATAATAATTAACGACCCATAACAATAAAACTTATGTGGTAAACTCAACTATCGAATACGTCGAAATTATCTTTAAAAGATTTAAAAAAAATGAAGAATAAAAAAAAATAAAAAATAAATTTAAAAAGTTAAAATATGTAATGATTTATATGCGATATTGAGGCGCAGTGTCGAATCGAGAAGTACTTTAAAAAAAACCTTCTGCGCCTTTTTATTGATGTATTAGGCGGTGTCGGGAACGTATTTGCATTTTTTTCTATATATTAAACTCCTATCCATTAAGCTGATTGCTAGCATAAAGCTATAATAACAGAAATGTCTATAAAAATACACACTCCCTCTTTTAGCGAAAAATAGAAATCCTACTAAATTCCTGAAATCGCTTGATTTGCTTCACTTCCTGAAAAATCCTTGATTTCACTTATTAAAGAGAGATGACTTGCAGATGAAAAAAGTTGAAGCATTGGAAGCATATGGGTTGATTGCTAGGAAAATCAGGTTCCGGGAATTTTTAGCAAAATTGAGATTTTTATTGCATTTTAGTTTTTGATGTTATTAGATTAAAATGTATTAAGCTCTAAATTTTAGTCAAAAATTTCTCGGAACCTGATTTTCCTAGAAACACTCCCATATATTAAATAGGGCTTGAAAAAGTCCTACGCTCATCCAAAATCCCATAAAATTGGCCAGATGATGATTTACCATTAATCAGGTTTTATAGTTTAACTTCTGACGAGTTCGAGCGTTATAATTCATTTCATTTCAAAGACATAGAAACGTTGATGGAATTATTGATAAAAAAATTGGGTAAATAGTAATATAATTTAAAAGGTCTTTAGTTTATTAGAAAGTTCTTATTTAGCCAAATATTATAATTTTAATCCTTGCTTTAACTATACTAAATTAGCATTTTTTAAAACTTTATATAAAATAATTTTTTCAATTTTGTCTAATTTATATTTGTAGAAGTCTCGCTTCCTCACAATTTTATGTATTTTATACGACAATCGATAATCTTTATTTTTTTTAATTGAATTCTTTATAACGTTGTACTTTAGGCTTTATTTTTTTTTTTTTTATCAAATATAGTTATTTTGGCCTGTTACATTTTTGCATGGTGAAATACAAAGCGCCGTAAATATTCTACATATATTTTTCTCGGGAATTAACGTATGCATACATGTTAAAAAATCTTGAGCCTAGATTATGGATGCACTAAACTTTAATAATATATATAAAGGAAATAATTATCTTATCAATGTACACGAGAAACTAAAATTGATATAGACCATCTAATAAGAAAAAAAAAATGCTAAACCTATCATTAATTACCAAATCAAATATATTAGATGAAAATGACGCGTAAAATTTTTTTTTATTATTCTACTCGAAGTACATATGTATTCAGTTATCCAAATTGTTCTAGTGCCTTGACTCAACATTAATGCACATGCCTGATGAATTATATTTTTAGTAAACAAATCTCAACAGTATGATTTTCTTTCCTGTTAAATTAAATGCATCCAAGCTTGGTTCTTTAAAGTAAAGTTACGTATAATACATAAATTGATAACCGAAATAAAGTTATTAATTAAAATGCTGCGTACATGCCGATGCTTCAAAGTGTCCAAACTTTTTTTATAGAATTGGTGCCCATTTCCGTGTATGTGTCTTATACGTTAGGCCTGTGCTCTAAATTTTTGTTAGGCACAATCCTAATAATAACGAGTGTGACAAGCGCGACTATAATGTGCCTATATTCTTTTTAGTCTTTGATATATTGTAGTAATGTTAACTCCAATTCCATAAGTTTTCTGAGAACTATTAATATCCGGGAAGCCGACATCAAATGTGTGTCCAGCAAAATTTGCTCCAATTTTCGATATATCCATAATTCAAGCATTACATTCTTTTTGTTAATACATTGAGGGAATGCACTACTTACCTTCTATATTGATGGCTTGTTTGAGTTGCTTTCCTTCGTATTACATCTCCTAATTCAATAAATTCATCACATTTGATGCAGTAATTTACATTAATGATACTTTCTAAACGATCATTTTATCCTCAAATTTATGCTCGGTATAATTGAATTGACTGAACTTGTCCTTCATGATGAAGAATAATGTTCAACTCTACAAGATGATTATTATAAGCTAAGCTTCAGTTTGAATTCTTGAAATTGCACAATTTAGGTGGTATTGAGTAAAATATTAATATGGTGTTAAAATTTTTGAAGGATGGTGTTGGATCTTATTCCATGATTCTACAGACATATTTCCTATTTGTATTTCTTTCAATAGTTAGAATTCTACATCATCTTTTTGACATTGGATCATTATATCACCATCATTTAGAATTCTGGACTTTTATGCATAAAAAAGATTTTCAATTTGTTACTAATATATATATATCAATTTCGAAATAGCAGGTTGTTGCATTTAAATTACTTAAAAAATTGTTGATTATTATAACTTTACAAGATAACTTAAATAAAATGCAAATGAAATACTTACATTATTCATAACGAATCAGTTTAAACTAGACAAATTATGTGGATAATTTTCTGTGTCAGAAACATATGATGCAGGCATAGATGAGAATAAAATAAGTATCAAAATTAAAATTTTTTGCTCTGCTCTAATCATCCCGACAACGAATTGTACGGAAATCATATGATTGAAATATTTTATTAACTAGTTGTTCAAAAGGTAAGCTTTTAACGAATCATAAACCACATATATATTTCCAAAGCTGTCTTGACGTATTTTGTCATATTGCTTAAACGAAAGTTTGAACTGATTTATGGATCAATGAAAAAAATTTTACATCTGATCATCACTTTTTTTGTGGTATATAAATAATTCTTTATTAAAAAAATTGTATAATTTACAAATAAAATTTACATAAATCATGAGTGTATAATCAATATTTTTAAAGAATAAATGCTTGCGCTTAGCCAGTTAGAGATGAACCTATAACTGTATCTCCTGGACACCGCGTAAAGGTGGCAAGTTTCGTATAGGTTAATAAAATATTTGAGATGAAAAAAAAAAAGAAAGTGCATACGAATATAATGGGTCATAAAATTAATTTTAAAAAATTTTACCTCAAGACATCATCAAAATACATAAAACAAGATTAAAAAAAAATAAAATAAAATAAATATATAATTCTAAACTATAAAATGTAGATGAAGTGGCCAAAGGTGATTATTTTAAATGCAAAAAAGAACGACAAATCAGCCAACTTTATATATTAGATATGATTCATCAAGGTATCGTAGTCATGCTTATCAAAAGATAAGCACCTTAGTGAAAATTTTTAAAGGGATAAATTTTTTTTTTAATTTTTATATATTTAATTTTTTTTGAGGATTTCAAAGACGATGAATAAGAGAAGGAGAGGTGGCCAGCTAAAACGAAGGGGAAATAGGTAAAAACCATAATCGATGGCAACGTAAATGCCAGGAAGATCTAGATCCATTGGCTCCAGCCATCGACTAGGGGAGGAATGTAAGGGGTTTCTACAAAAATGCCTGGTGGATCAAGATCCACCAGCTCTGGACACCTAGAAAATGACGGATAGGAGAAATAGGGCGAGATAGTACTGAAATTGCAGCTGTAACGGGAGGGAGGTGAAGGGAGAGGAACTAAAACAAGAGAGAGGGAGGGACAGTAACTAGTGGAGGGGGAGAAGTGCTATCAACCATACGGATAACAAAAAAAAGTTTTGAAATTTTAAGTAAACATGGTTAAAAGCTATTTATAAAATTCAGAATAATGATAAAAAAAAACTTTCTCAAATAAAACCCAACAAGTAAACCCACACAATGACCTTAATAAATATGAAAATCACTTACTAAAAACCCATCCACTTGGCGAATCTAAAGTAATTCCTTATTTTCAAAGCACGTTCCAAATTATAGTTTCTTGTCATCAGCTCTTGCCACCTAAAAAAATGACGGATAGGAGCAACAGGGCGAGGTAGTATTGAAGTTGCAGTTTTAACGGGAGGTGAAGGGAGAGGAACTGAAAAAAGAGAGGTGAAGGAGTGCTGTCAACCATACAGAAAACAAAAAAAAGTTTTGAAATTTTAAGTAAATATGGTTAAAATCTATTTTATTTAAATTCAGAATAATAATAAAAATAAAATAAAACCCAATAAGTAAACCCACACAATGACCTTGATAAAAATGAAAGCACTTACAAAAACTATTCACTCGACGAATCCAAAGTAAATCCTTCTTTTCAAAGCATATCCCAAATTATAGTTTCTTATCATCAGCTCTGGCCACCTAGAAAACGACGGATAGGAGCAATAAGGCGAGGTAGTATTGAAGTTGCAGTTTTAACGGAAGGTGAAAGGAGAGGAACTGAAACAAGAGAGGGTGAGGAAATGCTATTAACCATATGGAAAAAAAAATTTTGAAACTTTAAGTAAACATGGTTAAAAGCTATTTTATTTAAAATTCAGAATAATAATAAAAATAAAACCACCTCAAATAAACTCTTTTCAAAGCACGTCCCAAATGATAGTTTCTTGTCCTTGATTCTTTTACATCCCTTTGCAATCTTCTTTCATAAGCTTTATTCTTGTTAACATCGTCTAACTTGATAACTTCTTCTGATAAGCTTGTATACTAATCGTTCACAAATATTCTTTCATTTTCTTTTTGTGCTTCAGCAGTAATTTTCTTTGAAAGCGAAAAATTTTGCACGTTGTCGAGAATTTGCGGATTTGTAAGACATTTTTGTAAAAAATCTAGAACAAATAACTGGTTTTAAAAATTTATGTGCAACGATAATCACGTGACATTTGATCAACAACCTAAAATCCCACAATTCTCTGAAAATGAAGGTTATGAATAAAAGGACCTTATTTTATAAATCTAGATCACATTGAGAGAGCAGACTGTCGCTCTGGATTCCTCAGTGAATCTGATCAGTAGTGATCTTACATTAGATTCCTCTTAGGTGAGCTCGGGTGATCCTGCTCTTAGGTGATTCGTTCAAGATTTCTACTACAGTTATCTCGGGTGATCCTCCCTAGATTCCTGTTTGGTGATCAGAGATCTGATGGCTCTTTCATCTTATTTTATATTAATAGCAGGTTAGGAAGTGAAAAGTGAAAAGTTACGAGTGAAATAATTTCTACTATTTCTTATATTTTATCTTTGAATAAAAGAGTATTAATTTTGTAATTGTATTTTAAGTATTTTTTTTTAATTACTTTTTATTTCAATGACGAAATTATAGTAAATGATAAAATAATTTTTTTTTTGATTTAAGTGATTAATAGAATAGAATAAAAAAATATATACTTTTAGATTTTAATTTATTAGTTCGTGAATTTAAACTTGCAAATTTTAATTCGACCTTGTAATTGCATTCATCTTTAGAACTAATTTATTAAATTGATTTTAATATGAGGAAATCCATATGTTTTAAGGTTTATATTGAATCGATCTTGATGGGACAGTTCAGTCTATCCGGTCTAAAAAAAGATAAAAGACAGGTCTTTTTAGACCGGATCGATGATCAAAATAGTACTATGTTATTTTTTTTTATTTGTTAAAAAGGTAATAATTACATTGAACTTGTAATGGCAAATTTTTCTTTAATTGAATTATTCACGTAGGAATTGGCAGATTTTGTAAATGAGCCTTCATCAAATATTGATGAAACACTAAGATCTGATAGTGCACAAAATTAAAGTTCCATATCAAAGCAACCTTACTTACTCTATCGTCTCTCGAATGACACAAATTGTGGAACCTAAGTTCCAATGATAAAATAATTCTGATAAGTAATGACAACTGACTACGGAGATATTAAACGGAACATGGTAGTGGAAATAGCGAATAAAAAGTTGAGTACCTTTGGCAGTTTAGTAAAAGGAAAAGAATCAACATTATAAGTGTGAAGGTATACAAAATTTTTTAAAATTTTGCATTAATTTTCCTCTCCAAAACTTACCATATTCCCTCAAGCGTCCGAATTCGATAAATGTGCCTACTTCTTTCCTCTAAAAATTTCCAAATAACAATAAAAACAATTTAGCATTTTAAAGTAAACGAGTAATACCATAATAGAAAATCTCTTATATGGCGCTTAATAAAGCGCCTAGCATTGGAAAAGTACATTGTTTATCCCAGTCTGGTTAAACTTATCAACTTATAACTTCATACCCAAATTTCTGGTAGATGTAGTCCTAATCCAAAACCGAAATATCGATTAAATTTATCTTTTTCCAAATTTTGCGTCAAGTTTAAGTATTTTAATTTTGTTACTCTGTCTTTCATCTTTCTTTCCTTTCTCGTCTTTGACCAAGACAATAATAAAATATATAGATGTTATTATAATTTTTAATTATATAATTTTCTGGTTTTGAATCTAAGCTTTTTTATAAAAAAAAAAAAGAAAAATACTGCTCGTTTGACGCGTCGCGTTTGACAAGTGATTTTTAGGAGTGTATTATTGTTCCTTTTTAGTAATAGTTAAAACCCATTTATTAGTCCCATATAGTTAGTTAATCATTTATGAAATACGGGACATCAGCAGACATTTTTTATTCACTCTGTGTCATGACACATTTTTATATTTCAGGACTCCTATTTGAGAGGGCGTCATAAAAAAAGGGAGAAAGGGAGAAATCTGAAATTTAGTTCTAAGCAATAAATTTCGTTTTTAATATTGCATACATTTATTTAAACATAACAAAACTTTTTATATAAATATTTATTATTATAGGGAGTAAGATATCCTATTAATTAATCATACTTTTATTTCAACTAAATTTTTATTTCTTTAAAAAATTTAATAATTGAAAATACTATAGTTAGTAAGTTATTATTATGTTTAAATAATGCAAATATATATTTTTTTAAGTCTTTTTTATTTAAATAAATATTTAAATTTATAGAAGGTAAGTTTATTATTAATAAACTATATATTATTTAAACAATAACTTTAAATTTTTAATTTAAAAATATTTAATGGATTTAGATGGTAAGTTATTTTTATTGATTTTTTTTATTTTATTATAATTTGAATTTACCAATTATTATTAAATTATTAAATAATTTAAGTGGTAAATTATTTTTATTAATATAATAATTAATTATAATTTATTACAATTTAACTTTCTATTAAAATATTTAAAATAATATAGATGGTAAGTTATCTTTATATTTAATTATATATTTATTAATTTGTATTTTAACAAATATTTCATAATTAGGTGTAAGTTATAGTTTTTATTTAACATTATTAAAATTTAAATTAAATTAAATTTGATTTTAATAATATTGTTTAATAATTTAATTAGTAAGTTATTTTTTGATGAATTATTCTAATAATTTATTTAAATTTAATTAATAATTTATCAAAATATATTTAATAATTAATAATAATATAGAAAGTAAGTTTTTTTTTTATATTTTTATAAATTAATTATAATTAATTATATTTTTAATTAATATTTATTTTAAATATCTTTTATTTAATAATTTAGATGATAAATGATTTTATTAATAATTATATATATTTTATTATAAGAAATAATTTAATTAATATATTTATTTAATAATTAGGTGATAAGTAATTTTTATTAATTATTTTATCTATATTTTTTATTTTAAATTAAATTTTATTTAAATAAATATTTTATATTTCTAGATAATAAGTAATTATTATTTTTATTAGTAATTTAAATTTAATAAATTTATTAAAAATTTATTTTTTTTTATACATAATATATTATAAGAAGTAAACTATTTTTTTATATTATTATTAATTATATACATTTTTTATAATTATATAAATAAATATTTTATTTTAAAAAAATATTTAATATTTTAGAAGATAAATTAATTTTATTATTCTTTTAAGCATTTTGCAGACAAATTTACCTGCAATTTTATTTAATAATTAAAATTATTTTATAATAATTTTAAATATTTTTAAAATAATTTATTTAAAAAATAATATTTTTATAATAAATTTTATAATATTTTCTAAGTAAAAATTCAAAAAAAAATGTAATTAATTAGTGATATTTTAAAGATAAATATATGATAAATTATTATGAAAAAAAGTTAAATTTTTAAATTTATATATCTTGTCTTGCTATCTAATGATCTTAGAAATATGAAAATATATAAGTTTTAATAAGATAAATCCAACAAACTAAATTTTATTTTCTTGAAATTTTTTTTTAAAGACGCAGTAATGCTTATATTTATTATAAAAATTCAAATCCAGTAGGTTAATTCATGAAAATCCTAAAAATCAAATACAAAAGTAGAAAAAATAAATTAAACTAACTAAAATATTCTTGCAAATTAAATCTTACTAGCTTCAAACCAACCAATCATTCTGCTATATTCTGAAGATAATTATTAATAAAGTCTTTATTAATGCATAATAACTAGATTATTACTATGCTTCTCTCTTTTTTCTAACAATAATTCTTATCTTAAATTTAAATTGAATATAATAACAAGTAACTCAAATTATTATTAAACTAAAAAAAAAACTAATAAAAAAATCTAACTTGAACAAGTTTCTAGCTAAGTTACTTAATTAATTTCTAGTTACAGTGACCTCTCAACACAATAGTGCTTATATCAATAAGTTATATCAAAAGCTCTTTAATACACTTAAACTTCTATACTAAGATATTTGTCAATTCAAATTACAATCACTGGCAGGTATTGTATGGAGCTCAAATTATACAGTTTTAAGAAACTGAAAAATTCTGCTAAGATCAGCAGGCTCTATAATATTAGAGATCTAAAAGATTGTGATTGATTAGGAAAATAATTAGAAAAATCATCACATGCGATTAGTTGATTTAAAATTATTATTGATCTTGATCGTTATTTGAAATACTCCTGATGTCTACTTTTGTAGGTAAAAAGAAAAGGAAAAAATATAAAAAAACAGTTAAGAGAAGTGGCGAAAAAAATATTTTAACAAAAAAATACTATGATTGGATTAGTAAAAACTGGTTTTTAAAATAAAAAAGTTTAGAAAAACAAAAAGAAGAAGAAGTTTGTAAAGAAAGTTTTTGTTTTTTATTCACAGGCTAAGCCATACTCGCACTTAAATGTACACATTTTTTACGTAAAAATTTTTGATCAAGTGATCACCATAAAGAGTTCATATATTTTTTATATTTTCTTGTAATTATTAGATAAAAAGTTATTTTAAAAATTGAAAATTTGAAAATTTAATATATATTAATAATTCTTAATTTTAAAAATTTAAAAATATTTTCATTAGATAGATCTTAATATAATAAATTTAATAAACTTTATTTCATCTTTTTATAATCATTAGATATTAAAATATTATAATTTTTTTATAATGTTTTATAGCTAATTTATATCTACACTTTAAGAAATAATTTCTTTAATTATATTTTTAACTTATTAATTATTTTATTAAAAAAATTAAATTATATAGTAAATTTTTTATTTATTAATTATAATATTTTACTATAATTTAAAAATAATAATATTTTCATTTAAATAATTAATAATATTATAGAATATGAATTATTTTAATTATATTTATTAAATTTTTTAAAAAAAAATTACTTAATAATTATTATTAAAAAATAAATATATTTTTATTTATAATTTACTACTAATTTATTTAATAATATTATTTAATATTAAAATAATAAATTATTTTTTATTAATAATTATATTAATAATATTTTTATTATATAAATTTATTAATTATTTTATTAAAAAAATAAATAAATTTAAAAATTTAAATAATAAATTATTTTTATATTTTATTTATTATTATTTAAATTAATAAATTTTAATCAATAATATTTAATAATTTAGTAATTAAGTATTTTTATTAAAATAATTATATTTATTATAATTAATATATAATTAAATTTTTTATTTAAAATAAATTTAAGTAATAAGTTACTTTACAGAAACTTGGTTTTCTTAATATGCAGTAATTGTAAAGTGAATATATACTAAATATATAGTTACTACCTTACTTAGTAGTAGCTTAATCATAGTCTAATAGGTACTATACAATTATTGCATAGTAAGAAAACAAAGTTTCTATAAAGTATTTATTTATTTATAATAATTATTATTAAATTTAAATATAATTTAAATTTGATTTATTTAAAAAAATTAATAAAAATAATATTTATAAAAAGTAATTAAAAATTTAATAATAATATTTACTATAGTTTAAATCTATAAAATTTTTATTTAAAAATATATTTAATATTAATAATTTTATAGAAAGTAAGTTTTATTTTATTAATTAATTATTTTTTTATAAATTAAATTTAATTAATTTATTATTTAATTATATAGTTGATATATTATTTTTTATAATTAATTAATTTAAAATTTTAATTATAATTAAATAAATTAAATTTATTTAAAAAATTTATTATTTAGTTAATAAATTATATTTAATTAATTTTTAATTAATTATATTATTTTTATTACATGATTTTAATTTTTTTTATTATAAAATATTTAAGTAAGTTTATAATTTAAATACACTTTTACTATAATTTGAATTATATTAATTTTTTTTCAAAAATATTTAATATTTTTAATATAGAAAATTTTTTTTTAATTAATAATTTTATATATTCTTATATAATATTAATTTTTTAATTTCTATTTATATTAATTAATATTCTAGTTAGTAAATATTTTTATTAATTATATTTAATTAACTTATGAATAAATTTATTAAATTTTATTTGAAAGAAAAATTTTAATATTTAGATTATAAGTTATTTTTATTATTATTGGTTATTTTTATTATTATTATTATTATTATATTATTAATTTAATAATTTTTTATTTAATAATTTAAATTGTAAGTTATTTATAATATTTTTTATTATATATTATATTTAATTAAACTATTATTAATAAATATTATTATTATATAGTAAATAAGTAATCTAATTATACTTTTTAATTTAACTAAAATTATTTAAAAATAAAATATAATATTATAAATTTATATTAATATTAAATAAATAAATAAATAAGTTTTATTTGTAAAATAATAATATTTAATAATACTTATATTATAAAAATATAATTTATTTTTTAAACAGTCTAATAGGCAAATTTGTTTGCAAACTTAAAAAATAAGTGTTAATTTTTTAATAAAATATTAAATATTAATTTTAATAATAATATTAATTATATAAAAATATAGTTATATATATTTTATCAACTTTATTAAAGAAATTTTAAGTTTATTAAAAAGTATTTTAAATAATTTAATTTTAAAATTAAGTTTTAAAAAATTTATTATAATAATTTTTTAATAATTTCTTTAAAATTCATATGTTTGTAAACTAATTAAATCATTTTACTATATAAATATTATAATAATTAAAGTTATTATTCATGATAAATTTTATAATATTCTATTATGATTAATATTACTAAAAGTACAGGTTAATAAAATTTTCAAAGATCATGATAAATTTTTTAATATAAAAATATTTTAAAAATTACAAATTTTTAGTTTATAAGTAATTTTAAATTATTTATTATATATGGTCTAATGCAAAAAGATATATACCTCAAAAAATTGTTAATAAAAAAAATTTTATTAATAAACTTCTTTTTTTTTCTTATTTAAATTTTATCAGTACATATTCAGAAATATAAAAATATAAATATTAGGCATCATAATCAGAATCATCATAGTGATCAGACTCATTAATTAATTGTACATCTTTATTAAACTCGAGATATTCCTTAGTGATTTTAAGCGCTTTTCTCTAAAACCCAACTACAATCTTTGAATTAATTTTTTTTTAAATGCACTTAGAAGTGTATTTCAAATGGATAAAAGGTTTGGATGCAAACCCAACCTTGCAACTTCGCCCTTATAACAGCCCAAATACCCTCAATTGGCTAAAGTTTACAATGATAGGGAGGGGTAAAAAAAACTTGATGATTGTATTGTTCTGCTATTTTAATACAAAAAAATGGCACCTTTTCTTTGTGTACTTTAACAAGCTCCAAAAGTTCCAGTCTTCGTAATTCATTAGAAAAAGCAATATTATAAACAGTTAATCAGTCAGCTATTTCTTTTTTTTGTGCTTGAAGTTGGAACGCTTTTAGCTCATTATTTATGATATCTTGCTCCATCTATGTAAATGTTTACTGGCCTATACTTTTCATGAAGTATTTTACAAAGTGTCAAAAAAGGTAGTCAAAAATTTCTGCATTAAAGTTTCCATAATAATCCACTTGATCAGGAACAATGTTAGCACCTTTGACGATTTTAGGAATATCATCTCATCCTTTAGCATTATTTCTGTTTCATCTTTGACTTCCTGAAGGTTTAATTATTAGATCCTAAATATGAACAGAGTTTAGAACAAGTTTACCACATAGTTTATTAGAAGATCTGTTTCAGAATACAATAATAACTCCAAAAATTACTACTAACGGACTATGTCCAGGTGTTAAAATAACACTTTGATGAGGAACCTATGTATTGTGAGAAATATGATGTAAATAGTAATATGACTCATCAAGAAAAACTTCTGGATGACGTAAAACATCATTATTGCCTTTCAAATTAGCAAAATAAAATTGAAGATAATGACAACAAAATGTAATATTATTTGGAGATTCATGAAGAATATTTCTTCGTTCTCTTTGATTATAATAATATCCCAAACAATGTAATAGCTGAAGAAGCTGCTATTTAGAAAATGTATATCCTTGTTCAGAAAGATATTGACATAAAATAGGTGTAGAAATTTGCTCAGCCGTTTTGTTAGCATTTAAAATTTTCACACACTAAAGTTTCAAAACATTTTCATTGGATTGAGATTTCGGTCTTCCAAGAGTTTTATGTGACGTAAAAGTACCATTATTACATTTTTTCAATCTAACACTACCTTCCCAACTGTACATTCAGAAATGCCCAATACCTCAGCAACTCGCTTGTATAATAAAAGCTTCTGATGGTCTCTTCCTACAGAACTAACCCCAGAAAAATAATTATAAAGGTTAATTATCATCGATTTTTCATTGTTTGTTAACAGTGTAGCATTTCGTTTTAAAGGAGAAGAGGATATGATATAATAAAAAAATTTTTATCAGTTAATACCTTTTGATTATAATCTACTAATCATATAAATTTTAGGCCGTAATATTTAGTTGCACATAAGATTTTTTAGAATAGATCATTTCCTTTTTTGGTGAAGTATACATCTATTTGCATCAGTCCATAATTAAAAATAAAATTATTATAACATCAGTAAATTTAATAATGCGAAGTATTACGTAAACCCTACGCTTCGTAATCTTACGTAAGGTTATGAGTCCGTCGAAAAACTTACGTATCGTAGTACTTCGATATTTTTACGATGTGTAATATTTCGAACGTTTACGATATATAAA
>CAJVPQ010001935.1:0-15680 GCA_910591825.1 Funneliformis caledonium
TGATACGTTAAGTTCTGGATATGTGAAATTCAGCTTTTTTGTCATTAAAGCTGGAGTTGTTGTATTATTAACTTGGAGAAGACGACCAAGATATCGGCATTTATTGGGGGTGAGAAGAAGAGGATGATCAGGATAAGGCAAATGCTCAACATTTTCTGTTTCTTTTAAATGGTTGACAATATCATATACTGTAGACTTTGGATACCCAGTTATTTCAATTATTTTGGTGGGCTTTCGTATATTATTAAACCATAGTTCCTTTACAGTTAGCCATCTTGTCTCAAACACTGAAGTGGGCGTTATTTATTATGAGTTGTGATTGATAAACAGTTATGCAAAAAAATTTGGTGTTTATATTTACGTCTAAAAATAGCTAATGAATTGCTATTTTAAATTTTATTAACGTTAGACAGAAATTGATGTGATGGTACTTTTTTTTGTATACTAAATAAAAACTCCAGAAATTTATGTCGCGAACTGTAGATGTATAAAGTTAATTATTTTTTTATTGATAAGATAATTAAATATTAAAACAGTATAGAGATTAAAAAAAATAAAAAAAAATGAAATAAAGTTTAAAAATAGAATAAGAGTTGAAAAATTAAAAATAAAATTCTATTCTATTTGTTTTTTTTTTGTTTTTTTAATTTTTATTTATTTTTTTGAATTTTATATTTTTATTTTTTTAATTTTTTAAATCTCTATTTAATTTTTTGAACTCTTGCATTTTTTATTTTTTGAATTTTATGCTTTTATTTTTTATTTTTTCAAATTTTATTTTTGAATTCTGTTTCATTTTTTAAAATTTTTTTTATAATAATAATTTAATATATATAAATACAATTATTAATTATAAAATAATTTTAAAATGTTTTAATAAAATTTAATATTAGTTATAATTTTAATTATTTAAATTTAATTTTATATAACTAAGATTTAAATTTGTATCTGAAATTATTTTTTAAGTTTATATGGTATTCTTATTAGAGATAAAAACAGTTCTATCAGTTCTATTTTGATTTTTCTTTAGTTTTACTTCAACTATTCTTGAATAAATTAAAATTTTAAGTATTAAGTTAAATTTATATTAATAGAATATTATATGATAATTAATTTTTTTGACTGATTATCAAATAAATTTATCCTATTATTATCTTTAATTTGATGATAATTTAATTTTGAGCTGACTCTTAAAACTAATCTGAAGTTATTTCTGATTTAACTTTAAAATTGGTTAAAAATGATTTGTAACTTAAAAAAACCTAGAATATGCTAAAATTATAATAAGTTCTAAAACTAACTCAAAATTGCTCTTTTTGAATTGTCTTTATTTTTAATTAATATATAAAAAAGATGTATAAAGTTATTAGTAAATATATACTGATTATTTATGAATTATATTAATATTATTCAGAATTTTAAAATATTAAATACTTTTCAGATTTTAATTTTTTGAAGAAAAATATATTTAATTTTTCCTATTATTTTTTGATATGTAAAAGCAAAATAATCAATCATTTTATAGACCTTTCTATTTTTTTTTCATAATTAAATTTATAAATACATTCTATATAACCAGCTTTTAATTCTTCTTTTATATCAAATATTCCTAAATATTAAACTTTTATCTTCCTATCTTTTTATTATTTTTTTTAATATATTAAGTATATTTAATATATTAAAAAATAATTCATCATTATTAAAAATTCATTCATAATGAAATCACTATTATGAAAATATCATATACGTAAAATCTATTATTCAGAAATTTGATTATTATCTAATTTTATACATATAATTATTTTAAAAATAAATAATTCTAATTAGAGATAAATTTTAGATATTAAGCTAACTAATTTTGCTTAATTTTTTTATATAATTAAAAAATAATAAATAATTATTAAAAAAATATTAGTTATCAAAAATTGGTAAAAAAAATTTTATTTCAATAGATTTTTATAATAATTTTTTTTTTGATGTAGCATTGTCAGTAACTTTATTAAATTTATATATAAAAAGATACAAAGTAAATCAAAATAAATCTATATTAAGTACTAGCTATCTCCTATAGTTATATTGTAAACCCATTTAAATTAACCAATCATTATCTTTCTCTCTATTAATCTCACTAAGTATATATCTAATGAAAATTGTTATCAACAAGAGAAGAAAAAGAAAAAGTTAGTGTCTATCTAAAAATCTGAGAATGCATAGTCAAATTTGTTCACTAGGTGTATTTAATTTTTCCAATAATAGGAGAGACTTGATATTTGTTTATGTGACAAGAATGAACTGGCATCCTATTTAAGCTTATCTTTTTTAGTGATATCCAATGACTGTTTTTTAGCGATGATTAGATTATAATAGTATTTCCAAATGTCATTAAATATTTTTTAATTGAAGATTAGCATTGATTAGAATATAATAGAAAAACTTCTATCCTTATTTCTGATAACTTTGTAAACAATATTCATAAAAGATGTAGGAATAATGGATTGAATGATATTGATATATCTGTTAGATTGGGCTGAAGGTGATGTGAAAATGTGGTCTAAAGTTTCTAGAAAATCCATTTGGTATACTATGTATTTGATACTATTCAAGTTGTAAACACATTGAACTAAGTCATCTTTAGTAGTTTTGATTGTTTATCATTTTAGAGAAGTAGGCTGAACATTCTCAGATATGTGCAAGAATCTCAGTAGTAATACCGCAACCTATACAACACTAATTTTTGTATAAATCAGAACATAAAAAGAAAAGTTGTAATAGTGAAGATAGCTTATTAGTGAAGTTTTTAATGATAAATAATTTAAGTTTGCTTAAGACAAAGGATATAATGAAGGAGAATGTATCCATAAACATCAGAGACCAAATGGCAAACTAATTGATAGACTTATTTATAGTGAGGGTTCTGAGACTATAGTTTCTGTTTAAATCCAGGAAATTACTAAAAGTCTGTATCGTAAAGAATCGTTTGAAGAAATCTCAGATAGATACTTCAATAGAAATATTATTGAAACACAATAGGAATTCAGATGAAGGAATGTTATTAAAAGCTAAAGATAATGGAGGCGTTGAGCATCCTTTTTTGCTAATTTATCTACTATTTCATTATAAATGTTTCCTATTTGTGTTTTGATTTTATGAAGTGAAACATAGAGATTGAGGTAATCAATAATGTATTAAATAAGCTTTCATATCGTATAGTTAGAAATCTTAACAAACTTTCGTATTGATAATTGATTATGAGATACGTAATTATTGAATCTATAGATGGTAGTCTGGCTGTCTAGGTAAATGTTCACAGCCACTTTTTTAAGGAATACTATAAGAGTCATGAAAAGGATGTATATTTTAACTCATATTGAAGAGGGTCAGTTTTCTAGTAAAGCTTTAAAAGAATGATGAATATTTGTAGAATCAATATATATTTTCTCTAATTTCATTTTATAAGTGTCTGTTTGAGATCTAATTAAAGAGCTATCAGTATAAAATGTAACTAATGAGATATAGGAAAGGGTGGTTTGAATATATTTGAGCGATATGAAATATATTAAAGTTCAATAAGAAGATCAACAATATTGTCTAAAAGCAGATCTGTTAGAGTATAGGCAATTTATGCATCATAGAAGTTTATATATATAATTTGAATAATCTCTAAAAATAAGTGTTTGAGCTGATTTTTGAGCGTATGTGATTGTTTAGATACCAGTTAAACCTTGAAGACACTTTCACAGGAAATGCTAAAAGTGCAATGCTCAAATCTATTCTGTGTAAAGAGTGGATATCCAGTGCATTTGAAAAGTTGACTGATGTTGTTGTTGTTGTTGAAACAAATAAAATGTAGATAAATGAACTGAGTATTGTTCGAGACTTTGTCTATGATTTGCCTAAAGAAAGAAGCATTAAGTACTGAGTTCTATAAGGAAACAAATTCTTTCTTCTGATAATTCAAGATAAGCATATGAGAAACGTATCTGTAATATGTATGGTAAGGGTGAAGCTAGTCTAAACTCAATTTTGAATATTCTATATACATGATCATCTAAGACAAGATTTTCTATAAAAAAAATCAGTTGAACCAAAACATTTTAAAATATGATCAAAATCTTTAAGGAGAAAATTGAATATCATAATTAGTTAATAGCCTGAAAGAGAGATAAGTTGATCTAAATAAAATAAGTTATAATTAGTAAGTACTTTATTATATTTGATTAGAAGACTGATAGAAAGAATTTTAGAGATGGGTTGGATGTTCCTTATAATTCGATTCATAAGGAGAGAGATATTGAAAAAGAGTTTTAAAGAGGTGGAATTAATGAGTAAAAGGAAGACATTAATTAAATTTTTAAAGAAATATTTGTTAAATGAGTATGATCAATAATTTAATGGGAATGTAGCAAGAACATTATGTAATTGTAATTAGAAGAATCAGATTAAGAAAATATTCTTGTAAAGGGTAAAATTGTTAAATTAGTAAATGAAAGTAGTTGAAAGTGATTTGATTTAAAGTGACTAGAGGTTATTTAAATTATAAAAGTGTTTAAAATTTAACAAAGTGTTAGGGAGGATAGAAGCAAATTGATTTTTATATTTGAAAAGTAAACAAAGGAATGCGAAAAATTTGAGATATTCTTTTTTCAAAAGTGGTGTCAACTGCATATAATATTCTAGCAGAGAATACAGCACTATATTAATAATATATGAGAATTGTTTATCTGTTAAAGGTTTATATCACATGAAAGCAGTAAATCAGTTTACATTAAAGAATATTTTTTTTGACGAAAGTTTGTGATTGTTGACTATTAATCCATACCTCCAAAAATGAACTAAACTAATTTCAGGGATAATATTGAGTGTGGTCAAACCAAATTTGATTGGAATAGACGGTGTGTTAACGCGAAAAGTAATCAGTAGTTTGGATTTGTTTTTGTTTAATGCAAATCTTGTGAGATTATAAAATTTATCTGCAACTTGTAAAATATCTTCAAGGTCTTGTCTAGAACTAGTGATCCAATTTGTATTGTTCATGAAAGCTAGTGAAGAAACAAAGGCCATCATTATTTTGGTATTTATAATAGTAATATCAGAGGTCTAAGTATGCTTAATTGTGTATCCTTTATTGAGAGTAGCTACTTTACAGAGTAACGGGTCTAAGTAGATGCATCACACCAGGGGAGATATAACTTCACCTTGATCAATTCTGATTTTGACATCATAAAGGTCTAAGGTTCTATGCATAGTAAACACAGTATTTTTTTTTGAAGTAAAGAGATTAATTATGAGATCAGTTGCCAGTTGAGAAACTTTTATTCTATTGAGGGCTAAGCAAAGGTAAGATAAATCAACCTAATCATACACTTTAGAGAGGTCTTGAAGCAAGATCAAAATATCCTTATTATTTTCGATAACATCCTTCAGTAACATATTTACAATTTTTATTGGTAGTTCAGTTGATCCTCCTGACAGTCCTGCAAAATTTCCTCCTTTGAGAATGTTATTGTTGGCTAAGATATGTGAGAGTCTATTGATAATTATTTTAATCAGACCTTTATGAGCAGTTTCTAGGAGAGTGATAGGTCTCATCAAAATACAGAAATGTTTGTTCACCATCTAATAGTAACAATTGTAAAACGTGCTCTCTCTTAATCTCGATTGGTGCGATAAATTCAAATGCAGCAAATATAGCAGAAAGGTCCGGTATACCAGCGATAAGAACTGGTTGTCTCGAAAATTCATAGTCTGGCAAAAGAACGTTTAAAACTTGACAAATATTTCTATAAAAAGCATTGCGAATATCCTCTTCATTAATACAAGACGAGAAGTTGCTAAATTGTGGTCTTTCAAATTTCGGTTCATCAAAATGAAACTTATTAACTTCTTCAAAAAGATCATCCCAAAGACGAGTCTCCGTTGGAAATCGATCACCTGAATATATAGTATTCTGTGAAGTAATAACATTTTGATGATACCCAATAGGTAACGGAATACATGATAATGCTTGTTCTTGACTAAGAAGCCCTAAAAAATAGCCTTAGTTACTACAAAAATAAATGCTTTAAAAGATAATAAGATTAAACTATTTTTATGATTGAACCTACTTTGCTTATTTAACTCAATGATAAGATTCGCAAGATCTTCAGTCGGTCCTCCAGGAAATTTATAAGGATCGGCAAGAAGTTTTTCTCTGGTCAGATGAAGAAATTGACGACCATTAACCCTTTCTCTACGAAAAATTTTATATTCTTTCTTCTTAAGACCAAAGTTCTTTGTTTGTAAAAAATGGATAAGTTCATCAGTGTCAAATCTTTCAACATCCTCGACCGTAGTAGTATTACTGGTAGACATGTTTGAAAAAATATATCGTGGGACAAAACCAGCAGTTGTACAATTTCAGAAAAAAAGCAACAAAAATGTGATATATGATCGCGCAAATGATCATATACTGCGCCCGAATTTTGCTGTACCGTTGCATGTAGAGTGATAGTTGACATATCGCTTTTATAGGGATATTTGCTCGGATAAAAAAATGGTGGTGTTACGTTCAGAGAAAAAAATAGAGGTGGAAATGCGAGTGTTAATATAGTTTTTTTATGTCACGCAGGCATTGTATTATTACACGTGACTTTTTACGAGGAATACAATATATCGATGCTTTTTATTAATGAAATAAAATGTTGCTGAAGCAACAACTAACTGATACAAAAATAGATTCTTATAAGTTACACGATATAAAAGAAACTTTTCCAGAGCAACTGATACATAAAAAATTGCCCGCCCGCTGGAGTGGAGGTTCATTTTTCACCTTATGAATTATAAGACCATTAAACGCCAACTTCACCCGAATGAGAATAAAAATCAATTGGCATTTTAATTGTTTACGCAATTATGATTTAATGATACGTAAATTTTATTATTTTTTATTATTATAAAAAGAGAATCTAATGCTCTTTTACTATAGTGAATGGTCACAATTACAAACTTTTTAAATATTAATTTAAACCTTACTTTTTAAATATTTAAATATAAACCTTTGATTTATTTTTTTCTCTCGGAAGTTTTTTTTTCACTGCCTTTTCATTCTATTCAAGAAAACGTTCCGGATCATAAAAAAAAAAAAAAAAAAAAATAAATATTATTACCGCAACGTAATTTCAATTTTTGAAAGATGAGGGAATTGATTAAAATCGCACAACAAACATATAAAGATCATTTTAATGACCAATTTAAACGGCAGTTTAGAGAACAAACAAGGTTCGAACCCATTTATTTTTTTTTTTTTTCCTTGGGTTACAAACGATAATTGGGTACGCACTTTATTTTTTTTTGTGTAATGATAAAAATATGTATGCGCTTTTACGCCAGATTTTCGATATCGGAAAAAAATTTATAACTTTTTCTCCACGATTTTGCATTAATATTAAATATTCACAATTTTCATATTTTTCCCATAAATTTTTTTTTTTATAATTAGAGTTGCCATGAATAGAATTTTAGCATTATTCAAAAAAGATAATGGAGGAGAAATTACTTATCCATTAGAATTAGAAAAATCTTATAGAATATTAAAAAAAGTTTTAGGAGTAGGTACTTTTGCTGTTGTAAAAGAATGTGTTGATAAAAGAACCGGGCAATCCTATGCTTTAAAGGTTCTTGCCAAGAAGGCAATAAAAGGTATGTATAAAATTCTCACCTATTATACTTTTTTTTTTTCCAATGTGCATTGACTTTTGATTTTTATATAGGAAAAGAGAATATGTTAACCACAGAATTGGATGTATTAAAACAAGTCAATCATCCAAATATTGTGCAATTACACGATCTTTATGAATCAAATGAAGGTGTATATATTATAACAGATTTAGCCAGCGGCGGAGAATTGTTTAATCAATTATTACTAAAAGGTTCTTATACGGAACAAGACGCCGCGAATTTGGTAAAACAAATATTAGAAGGCGTTGCCTACTTACATGATCATGAAGTAAGTTAAAAGTAACGAGTGATTTTATTTGTGAGATTAATTTTTTTTAATTTGATCATTTAATGTTATGTAGATAGTGCATAGAGATTTAAAACCCGAAAACCTTTTGTTTAAGGATAAATCGGATGACTCAAAGTTGATGATTACAGATTTCGGTTTATCAAAAATTTTGAAAACCGATAATGATGTATTAATGACCGCATGTGGAACACCAGGGTAAATCATACTATTTAAAGAAGTTAATCAGTTGAAAGAGCGATCGCATTAACATGTATTTCTTTCTTTCTTTCCCAAATATAGTTACGTGGCTCCTGAAGTATTATTACAAACGGGGCATGGTAAACCCGTTGATATCTGGAGTATAGGTGTTATAACGTACACGTTATTATGCGGATATACACCATTTTGGGGTGATGATCAAGCCACATTATTTGAAAATATTATGTCCGGTGTGTATGATTATGACGAAGATTATTGGTCAGAAATATCAATGAAAGGTAGGTAACCTTTAAAGAAAATTCTCTTATATACCAAGAATCATTTAATAACTTTGCCTTTGTGATTTATTTAGCCACGGATTTTATTGATAGGATGTTGACGTTTGATCAATCAAAACGCGTGACAGCACATGAAGCGTTAAATGATGAATGGTTCAAGTCTGCTGCCGACGTTGATATTTTAGAAAACGTAAGGAGAAATTTTTCTGCAAAAGCAACGTTTAGAAAGGCTATTAATCTTGTACAAGGTGTTAACCGCATGACTCGCATGCGTAAACATCTCAAACACGGTGATGAAAATAATGTTGAAACGGGTGATCGACAACTTTTGAAGGAAACTGAGCCTGAAAAGGAAAAGTGACGAATGAATTAGCTCGAATATAAAAAAAATTAGAAAGGAATAGATGTGAATGAATTGTATTTTTATTTTTAGGATTTGCAAGCATTAATTATAAATGGCAATGTCCGATATCGTGTAAATTATATATATTAATGATTTGACACATTATAAGTAATTTGTTTAATCTCTCTTTAATAATAATAAAAATATTTCTAAAAAATATAATTTTTATTGTAATAATAATTAATGTAAGGATGTAAAATGATTTCCAATAATAAAGAAAATGACAAAAAGGGTAAAGTTAGTCTATGATGATGATGTGGATGATGAATAATTATTATGTACAAAATTAAAAATTAAAATGGAAGTATGGAGGGGGTTTTTTTTAAAGTAAATTTGATTGCAGCTGGACTAGCCTTTCAATGCTTGAGTATCGGAGATAACACGTGGTTCATAACTCCGACCATTAATTGTACTTGTTGTAATCGTAGATGTTATGGTTGAGGTTTGCGTAGTTGTATTTGTTCCAGCTTCAAGCTCTGGCGGTTCGATCCATCCATTTGGTACAACACCTTTTGATTAAACGAGTTGAAATGCAAGTTACAAAGATATTATTCGGTTAAAACAAATGGTTATTACATCTTTATGTTATACCTCTAATATTTTACATTTTTTTGTACCTCAACGTTTGTCATGGAAGTTGTGGTAGGAACAAGTACTTCACTAGCAAATAATTTTTCCATGGAACTCATTATCCAATTATTAGAATGAATACCTGATTTTAATTTTGATATTCATAATTGTATTCGTGGAAATTTGAGGTAACTAAAAATCTTAAGGTACAACATAGAAAAGATGTAATGTATGGAATTTGAAAGTAAAACCTACATGGAAAGAAGGTTCCTAATTTGGCGGCTCTGTTTATCCAATCTAATAAATATATATTTTTTAATTCAGAGATTTAATCTAAAAAAAAAAAAACCCTTCTAATCCTTTGTTTACTTACTTGGTGCGGGCTTACCAACCAACCGGCTACATAATTCACTCGAGTAATGGTTGCAATTTCTAAAAAATGACCATAAGAATAATAATAATAAAATTTTGTTAAATCAAATTGGCCAATTTTTCAACTTGCATTTCAAAAAAAAATAAAACAAAATAAAACCTCGTGAGTAAATTATAACTATTTCCGCGCCATTCGATTGATAGCTCATCAATGACATTTTTTATCTCTTCCTTATCCAATGTTGTATATCCCATTGCAATGGATTCTCTACAAAAAGAACATTGAGCATTTCGCATAAAGAATTATTCAAAAGGTTTTGAGAAAAACTTACTTAAATGTTACATTCGGTGGACCAATTTTTGGCCTCATTACAAAAACTCCAGTAAAATCATAATCATGACCTCCAAAATTGTATTCCCTTCCTAGAATTTCTACACCGGAATGAAATACTCCAACTCCAATTCTATAACCGATATCTGTGATTTTTCCCCTCGGTAACTATAAAAATACTCGAGTATAAGCCTTTCATTCTTTCAAGTTCTATTAATACCTTATCAACTTACCATATCATATACGTTCAAATATACCTGTATCAAATGAATAATTTGTTTATATATATATATTTTTCAAAAGGAAAAAATAAATAAGGAAATAAAATACCGGAATATGTTGTTCTCCGAATAATGGAAATTCGCTGGAGTCGACAATAGAACTCATTTTTTAAATAATGTTTTGTAAAAAAAAAAAATAAAATAAAATAAAAATTTAAAAAAAACAAAAAATAAGAAAAATTGGTGTGATGGAAAATTTGGTTTGCCATTTATAACTTTTTTTTTTTTTATCGCTATGACTTTTTATAGCTCATTTAGGAATAGATCGTAATAATTTAATTAGGAATGTACCAATGTAAATAACATGCAACAAGGTGTCCAACAACAGTTGATAACTGTTGATATCGTAATACATTATTGCCGATATTAAAGTTCTCCGTACCAATCAAAAATCTCTCAAATTCTAATCCGAAGAAACTCAAATTTTCAGATCAACGGATGATCTTGTAGATGAAATTGAATGACAAACAAACTTTAATTGGATCTCATATAAATTACATCGCCTGTCTATTTATACGTTTTTTAACGACAAATGCGCGCGAATTTATCTTTTACTCTTCGACGACCGTTTATTTTTAATGCTAATCTACAGCGTATTATTCAAAAACAATGTATTTTTCAACAAACTTTACGACGACCCTTAAGTACTTCACTAAAACCAGAATGCTTTGTCGAAGATTTGGAAGGTGAAGATAAAGGTATCGCAAATTTCGTAGTAAGAGACTTTAATTAAAAATGTCCAAATAAATTATTAAACTTAATTGATATATAATTAGGAATTTCTATAATAAATCTTAATCGTCCAACTACAAAGAATGCTTTCTCAAGAAAACTTGTAAGAGAATTTATTGACGTTGTGGACAACTTAAGAAATAAAAGGTTACTCAAAATTCTTGTTTAACTCGTCATCCACATTAATTTGAATCTTGAGTTTATCTCACAAATTGAGTTGATATTTATAGCGATGTTCGAGTTGTTTTATTGAGGAGTTTGGTAGATCGTGCATTTTGTTCAGGAGCGGATCTAAAGGTTAATTAATTTTGTTCTACGATTAATATTGTTATCAAATATTAATTACTTCATGTGATATACAATAGGAACGAGTTAATATGTCAGAACCAGAAATTAAAGAATTCCTTCAAAATTTGCGAGGAGCATTCCGAAATCTCGAAGTCAGTAAAAATTCAACTTTCTCCTATTATAAATTTTATACTTACGTGTGATTAGATAAACCTATTTTTTTTTTCAAATAGACACTTCTCGTACCAACAATTGCTGTAATTGATGGCATTTGTTTAGGTGGGGGACTTGAGTTGGCTCTGTGTTGTGATATGCGCGTTGCCGGTAAGTGAAGGCCTTGACTTTTTCTCATACGTTGTCTCCGATTCAAATCGTTTAAATTTAGGTGAACATGCTAGACTTGGACTTCCCGAAACTAGACATGCTATAATACCAGGGTAATTATTAATCAGTCTTAATATATACGTTAATTTAATGATTTACGTTGTTCGTTTAATATTGATTAGTGCTGGTGGTACTCAGCGGTTGTCACGCGCTATTGGTTTTGCAAAGGCTAAAGAAATGATATTTACAGGGCGAACATTAAACGCAAAAGGTGCACTTGAAGATGGTACGTTCATAATTTGCTATAATCCCTCAAAAAGTCAAGTTCTTTTGTCTAATAACAGGTAACCAATTTTTTTTATTTATTTAGGGATTGTTAATTATGCAACAACGGAAGGTTCATCGATAGTTTTTGCAATGAATATGGCAAGAGAAATTTTGCCATGTGGTAATTAAGATTCTTTATCTCATTAAATCCTTACTTCATTGTTGAATATTGATACTTATTTTTTCGATGAAAGGACCAATTGCCGTTCGTATGGCTAAATTGGCTATTGATCGTGGCGGACAACTTGATCTGTACGTTAAAATTCGAATTACAAATCAAAAAATAAATATTTTTCTCGAGAATTCGTATAGTAACTTAATATATTTAACCTATTTTAGGGATTCTGCATTGGAATTTGAACAAGATTGTTACGCTAAGGTTATCCCTACAGAAGACCGAGTCGAAGGTAATATATATATAATATACATAACAAATTATTCATATCATCTCTATATATATTTTTTTTATTTTGGATTTTTTATTTTGTAGCATTGAAGGCATTTAATGAGAAAAGAACTGCTATCTTTAAAGGAAAATAAACAATAATTTATTTTATTTACACAAAGTTAATTAACATGTTTAATTTATATTAAAAAGACTTGAAATGAATAATAGATGACGACAATGTATTGACATAATTTATTAGTCATACGTGCTACGATATCATATTGTTTGTCGGTCTATTTTCCACGTTATTCACATGAGCAAATATTTACCATTTGTAACATTTGTGTACCATTATTCAATTTATGGAACAATCAAAAACATTTTAATTTTCAACCGAATATCTTCCTCGTAATTTTACTTACGTGATAACATAAATTTATTTATTATTGTTAAGAATTTCGAATTTCAATATTATGAAGTTTTAAAACTTCAATATGAGAACACGTATGACTATCACCTTCATTCCATGAATAGACCATTGAATATAGAAATTCCAAAAACAAATAACTCTGTTTTAGTTAACAAAGAATAATTGGTGATAATTTTAAAATATATCACAATGAGAGATTATAGTTTTCGGTGATATATAACGAAATATTTAATTTTTATTTTTTGATCACTGGATTTTCTGGTAGACCCTAATTTCGATCTGTAGGACATAAATTAAATAAGTTAATTATTATATATGCTAATTTAATCATTTAAATATTATTTCACACTGGTAACATTTTTTGAGTAATAATAATAGGTTAGATAATATTATTTCAAGTATTATTAAAATCTTTTATTTGGTATTTGTTACACGAAAATTTAAAAATATTTAGTAATTTAATTAAAAATTTTATTTTCAAATATAATATTTATCAGATTTATAAATTTTAATAATTTTTATTTATTGACTAAATAATAATTATTTGAATAAACTATATTTATAATATAAATTATTTAATTCATTATTTAATTTAATTAGATAATTTAATAATATTTTATAATTAAATAAATTAAATTATTATATTATTTATAGACAGTAAAATGATATATCATAATTATGTTATATTATGATATACTACTTAGATTAGATTATGACTACCTCTATGAGCCTTTTTAAATTGATTTTTTTTTGACTTTTTCATCAAAATTTAACCAATTAAATAGACTTTATATTAATTCATCTTGAATGAAATCACAAGAAACCAGTTCTAATATCACAATTAAAAGGAGTTCATTTGCAAAATTATATCTTGTATGATTAGCATTATGACAAAAAGAGAAAGAGGCAGATAGTCAGCAGTTAGAATAATCAATATTTTAGATAGAATAATATTTATAGTTGTATTTGTATTCCTTTCTTATATTGTATACTTGATTCTTCTTACTATAATACTGAAATAAACATATTCTATTATATCACAGTTTACTTATTCATTAATAATCTTATGAGTTTGATAGAAAATAACTTTAAAAAATAAAACAGACATATTTTAAGTATATTATACTTAATAGTTATATTAATATGTCTATAAATATGATATTATTTCCAGATTTTTTATATTTTATTTAAAATGTCTTTTATATAACTATTAATTTTTACTAATGTAATATAGTATATTAGTAAGTTTTAGTATATTAGAAGAAAGCTGAATATGTATATAAATGTATTTCTATTCTTACGCTGTTATTTTACCATAAACTTTTTTGATACAATCTCTTACTTATGGTTTTCTTTTACTTATTTTTTCTATTAGATTTTTTTTATCTATAATATCATATTTTTGTTTTTATTGTTACTTTTTGATACTTTTTTAAAAAGTAATTATGTTAATAAAACTATCTGTGATTTTATAAGATTTTATAAGAAAATTAACATTAAAGATAAGATATAAATTTTTATTTTAGGATTATTCTCAAGAAAAACAAGAATTATGAAATAGTTTATATTAGTAAAGATAGTCTCAATAGATTTTGATATAGTAATAAATATTATAATAATATTTGGATCTGTTTTTTAAAAAAAACTTTTTTAATTTAATAGCTTTAAATCATTTAATTACTATCTTATATCTAATTTTTTTTAGTTTTTAATAATTAACAGAGTTTATTTTACATTATCTTTTTTATTTACCTGTTAATATCTATTTATTATAACTCAAACTATGAAATTTTTTTACATAAAACATCAAGATTTTAATCAAATCTTTAACCTGTAATATATATTTTTTAAATAATACTTTTATTTTTAAAATTAATATCTCTAAACTCAATAATGCTATTAAAGTTAATTTAATAAATATTTTGTCAAGCTTTATTATTTCTAACAAACATATTATTTATTTATTAATAAACTTTTAAGCAAATAGAAGACTATAGGAATTCATAAGCAATTATATTTTTATTTATATTAAAATATACTTTGAAAATGATAGTTTTATTCTTTTTACTTGATTAGAGTTAGTAATTTAATTTATATCATCAACTGATACATCATATTATTTATGAAATGTATTATGTACTCTAATAGCTATAAAATACAGTATGCAAATGTTCTTTTATGTGATTGATAATTTATGAATAAGAGAGGAAAAACTAGTAATAATTATAATAAAATTTGCTAAAGCTATTAGTAATGTATATATTAAAATGTGTAAATCTAGTAAATAATTATAAATTGTGTATTTTTAAACAAAAGTTAAAGAAAGTTAATAATCTTTACTGATACAGTCTTTTATTTATCAGTAAAATTCGTTCTTTTAAAGCAGTCTTTAAATATTATCTAATATAATAACGTATTTAATTTTTATTGATTTATTTAATATACAAATATTAAAATAAGGAATTAGATTATTTACATATGATTAAAGATGATACTGCAACTAGTTGCAACTATATGATGCTTATTTGTCATTTGTTGCAATTAGTTGCAATCTTAAAATGCTTATTTATTACTGATTGCAACTAGTTGTAATGCTATCTTTACATATAACTCTTAAATCTTGAATTTAATATAGTCAACACTTGATATATAGTCAACTCTTGATATAGCGAACTTTTGATATAATGAATTTTTTAAACAAATATAATAAAAATACTCTTGTTATAGCGAATTGGCCAATCAAATCTCTTAAA
>CAJVPQ010001936.1:0-15679 GCA_910591825.1 Funneliformis caledonium
TTATATAATAATTATATTATTAACATTAATATTTTATTTTTTATTAAAAAATTAATAGTTTTTTTTTATGTTCGCAGGCAAATTTGCCTGCATTACAGATGAAGGGATATTAGACCAATAATTAAAATTTAAATTATTATTATTATTTAAATTTAAAAAATGAGATAATTCAGAATCTATATAATCATCATCATTTCTAATATTTATTTTATTAAATTCTTCTGATTTTCATTTTTTACTTTATTTCTATTTACTTCTACAATTGATAAATAATGTAAAAAATACAATTGATCATTAAGTTGAAGATAACTATAATTTTGATATATATTAGTTTTTATGGCTTTTTCTTTACTTAATTGAGTAAATTTTCTAAATTTATATATATTTGAATTATTTTTATCACAATCTTTAACTTTACAAGAATCATTATTTGTATTCATTTTATAGATTTATTTAATATATACTTTTATTTTTGATTTTAATTTAAGAAATTTTAATAAAAAAATTTAATAACTAAAATGCTAAAAAAACTAGCTTTTCTATTTTTGGTAAATGATATGATAATCAATTTTGTACCAATTAAAATTAAAAATTATGTGATATTTCAAAAATGGTCATCACAAAATTTAACCAATAAAATCACTGTAAAGTTAAATGTCTATTATATTAAGCATGAGAGAAGTCTTTTTAATTAGTTGACAATTAATATGATTAATATTATTATCATTTGCTAATAATCACGTGATGTAATATGATGTAAAAATTCTATACTTAACAATATAAATGTAATACTTAAAAATCTTTCAACTCTTTAAAAAAATAAAATTTAGAAAAAATAAACTAGTAACTTTATTCTTTGAGATAAGCTTTATTAAATTACCAGTCAGATTTTCAAAATAAGTTCTATATAAAAAGTTATAGGCATTTAAAATTGAATAATTTTTATATGATCTTTCTGAATTTGAAATATATATTATTAATTAAAATTTATGATAATTTAAGCTAATATTATGGTAATTAATTATAATATTAGTTTAAATTATTGTAATTTTAAAATAATACACAAAAAAAAATGATTAATATTCATTTTTTATTGATTAATTACTAATCATGTAATATAAAATTCACAAAAAATTTTGAAATATTATTGAGTTAAAACTTCTAACACCATATGTCTAAACAGTCAGGAAGGTAAATATATCATTCTTATATGATCAAATTATGTAACAATTTTTCTTAGAATATTAGATGCTATTTTTTTATATGATTAAATATGCTTTTTTTTAATAAAAAAAATTTAAAACTTGTAAAATGATATTTTACTAAAGCGTGTTTAATCACTTTATATTTTTTTATTTTAATTTTTCTTTATTCAAACAAAACTTTATTATCTTTATATTTTTTTGTTTTAATTTAAATAAAAACCTTTATTATCACTTTATATTTTATTTTAAATTTTATGACTATTTTAAATTTCATATATTTTATAATAAAATAAATCTTATTTTAAAATTTTTATTATGAAAGGATTTGAAAATTTAATTTAATATAATGATGATAATACTATAAATGTACTTTTTGATCATATTGCTGAATGGTATATTATAAATCATTATTATTAAAAAATATTTGCTTAAAATATTAAATGTAAAGAGAAACTGTAAAATTAATTAAAACAAATATTATTAATATAAGTCAAGTAGAAGATGCTATTGATTTTATTAAATAGAACATAAAAAAAGGTGATATAAAATTAATAAATAAAATTGATGATATTATTAAATTAACTTCTAAAGGTAAAGAATATATTAAATAAATAGAGACAAAAGAAAAAAAGAATAAATTATGTTGGTCTTAAAATATGTTTTGTTCAAGAGAAGAAAATTGTAAACTTGAATATAGGGAAATTAATAGTTGTAAAGAAGTAACAAATTATTTTTTTTAAAATAATTTAAAAAATTATTATAATATACATTTGTACAAAGTTTGTGTAATTTCTAAATCAAAACTTTCCTAATTAAATAAAGAAAAACTTCTTAAAATCAAAATTGTTGGGTCATATCTACCAACAAATGTTCTTATATCATACAATTCAAGTATTTTAAGGTTAAATTTATCTTAACAAGTTAAAGATTATATTAGTTAATCGTAGATTAGATCATTATATAGCTAATTCTGTTAAATCAAAATTATTAATGCTTTAATGGAGCAGAAGAAAATGAATTAAAGGAAGCACTAAAAAATTAATGCTAAATATGTAATAATAATAAAGTTAGATTTTATTTAATGCATAATGATCAAAAATTAAAAAAAAATTCAGATCTGTAGACTATATTACATTATTTGATTATAGAAGTTTTAAAACTAAAAGGATATATTTTATATTATCAATAATCTGATTCTTTACAATCTAAAAAGGAAAAACAATTTTATCAACTTATTTTATCTAATGAATTCTGATTAAGAAATGGCAAAAAATTTGATCAAAATTGTATTGGAATGGATTTAAAATATGATTTAAATAATAATAAGACTCTAGTATTAGTATTTATTACTGAAAATAATAATGGTTTTAGAACACTACTTGCTTTTAGTAAGAAATTATTGAAAATTCAAAAGAATTAGAATATTTATTTATATTTTAAATGATTCTGCTAAAAATAAAAAATTAGTATTAAATAAGTAAATTAATAAAGCAATTTAATGAATTAAAATATGTATTATTTAATGAGTAAATTAAAGAAACAATTTAATAAATTAAAAAATATATAATAATAATAAATGTATTTATTTATTATTTTAGGAATAAGTAATAAAGAAAACTAATAGACAATAAAATTATTAATAGTAGCGATAAAAATGAATATTCTATGTGATCAAAATAATTGTAAATGTAAATAGAATTATGTTGATTTGTTAAATAGTAAAGGATTTAAAAATAAGAAAATGCAATTCTTTTAATTAGAATCCTTTAGTTATAATAGATAAGCATAGGCTGTCAAAAATTGTTGTAAATAATAATTTACGTAAAATTATATTATATTAGTTCTATATAATGCATATAATTAAAGAAAATTTTAATTACTGAAATGTTTCATAATCATTATAGTAGATATATATAAAAATTTTGCTTGAATTTTTTTATTTGATATCATTTTTATTTTATAAATTTAAAATTAACTAATTAAATTTAAATTTTATAATTAAGTATCCTTTAGCATTAGTTTTAAAATAATTAAACGAAGTAAAACTGAAAATAAATCTAAAGAACTTGGTTTACTTTATGAGGATTTTATTAATTCACTAGAATTAAATTTTAAATCAAAATTGATTATGTGATAAATGATGATTATTTTTTATTGATACTAGACATATTTTATAAAATTTTGAATATATTATGATTACAAATAACTTTACAGAATGATTAAATCAAATAATAGAAGTAAATTATAGTGAAGTTTAAACTATTGTAAATTTTGTAAAAGATTTATATAGAGTGAAGTTAAAAAAAAATTATTTGATATAAAATCAATTGAAGAAGATATTATTATTATCTTTGTGTTTTTTAAATATTTAAACTTATAAACTAAATATATAATATTAATAAGAAGAATAGTTCAAAAAATTATTATCTGATAAACTTATAAGACTTAATTATGGAAGGCTTTATTTTTTACTGGAATTTGTTAATCTTCAAACCATGATGATTATTTTTATGTTTGAAAGTTTGATAATATTCAAACAATAGACTTATCATTTAATAGTAAATTCATCAAATTAAGTGAAAAAATAACAAATAATTTATAACCTTTATTTAAAAAAATGGAATAAAAATATCTGGATAAGGTTTTATATCAAGAAGAATATTATTTAACAAATATTTTAACAGGTGAATATATTTATTATGATTATATTTAGAATAAACTATTTTAAGATATTTGTAAATATGTTTATACAGTACATCTTTTTCATAATGCTAATCTACATTCAGATAAGGAATTATTTTCTAAATAAATAAAAGAAGATCTTGTTATTTATTTTAAAAATAAAGAAAGAATAATTCCTGCTGAAAATAAAAATAGATTAATATATGAAGGAAATACTGATATAGCATATAATAAAATAATCAGATTCTATTATTTACAAGGTAAAAAATTTTTTTATTTTAATTTATATTTTAATTTAATGATTATATTATATTTATTAAAATTTAGGAGAATCAGTATTTTTGTTAAAAGATAATATTTCTAAATGTAATTCAAATCCTTTTAGACTTCAGAATTAAAATATAAAACTAATAAAAGGACATCACCAAAAGCTATGATGAAACTATTACAGATTTTTCAAATTCTTTAATTAATTCTCAAAATAAAACCAATTCTTTTGCTTCAGAAAAAAAAATTACTAAAAGAGCAAGAAAAAATTTTTGAAATACAAAAGTATATTCTAATTATTTATTTTACAGTAATTTATTATTTATATAAATAAATTTTATTTATTTAGGAACAAACCAAAAAAAAAATAGCTTATAATTCTATAAAAACTCAATCTTATCATGATATAAGCAATTTAATTCATAACGATAACTCTAATATTATATCTATTTATTTAAATATGAATTAATATGAATTATATGGAAGTGTTTCTAGGAAAATCAGGTTCTAAGAAATTTTTGACTAAAATTTAGAGCTTAATATATTTTAATCTAATAACATCAAAAACTAAAATGTAATAAAAATTTCAATTTTGCTAAAAAATTCTCAGAATCTGATTTTCCTAGTAATCAACCCATATCCTTCTACTAATATTTCATAACCCTTATATGATTTACATATTTTTTTTTTCTAATAGATTTTCTTATATTTCTCCTTCTGCTAATACTTTAAAGTCTTTATATATTCCTCTTAATAGTAAGCAACCCTTATATAATCCTTATATACACTAACTGCAAACCTATTATCAGCTATAAACCTATTTTTCAGACTCATTACCTACAGATTTACAATTACTTGAGTTACATAATATGTTAAATTCATCTTTTTTTTACAATAATTCATATAATTTACCTAATTTTTAATAAGTTTCATTTTACATTACATATTTATTGAATAAATTATAATTGTTCATTTTTCTTAATAATAAATAATTTTTTCCTATAAAAAAATCTAGTACTAATTAGTCAATTATTTGAAATAAAATAAATAAAATTAAATAAATATATAATGAATAAAGTAAAATAAATAAAAAATATAAAGTAATTAAATGCGCTTTTAGTAAAATATCACTTCACGAATTTTAAAATTTTTTTGTTAAAAAAGATGCATATTTAATTATATAAAAAAATAACATCTGATGGTCTAAGAAAGATACATAAAAAGGAATTATTTTAATCATATAAAAAATAACATATGATTATATAAAAATGATATATTTGCATTAAGAAGATTACCAAAATTATTATAATAATCATTACTTTTACTATTTATATTAATTAATTACAGATCAGAATATTCTAATATTTTATTATAATTGAAATATTTTGAATATTTCGTAAAATTTAAAATTTTACTTTAAAGAAAATTTATATTAAATTTTATATTTTTTATAAACTATTTAATAGTTCATCTTTTGTTTTAGATTTTATCCTATAATACTTTTGATGAATATTAATATTTATTTGTTCAAGAAGAATTTTTACTTTATATAAAATCTTTATTTATGTCATATTAATTCATTATTTTAAATTATTTCTTCTTATTTAATTAGTTATTAAGATAAATTTAAACAAAAGAACTGGATTTTTTTTGTAAAATACTTCAATAATATATTCTTGCTAAGCCTTTTTGCTAAATTACTAAAAACTTTTAACCAGTCACTCAATTCAAATTTTTCATCCAAATTTTCAAAAGTAAGTTTGGTATTTTTAGATTAAGAAAATTAAGTTTTCTTATATAAGTTCAAAATTTTTGACATTCTAAGTAAATTCTAGATGTTTCCTTGATGAGTTTAATTAAATATTATTATATCTAATTGTTTTAAAAAAATTTGTATATAACTAATATTTAAAAATTTAAAATTAATATTAATTAAAAATATTTAAATATTTATTTATAGTTATATTATCTGAGAAACTTTTTACAATTATGTGTAGCAACTTCTCAATGATGTAAATGTAATATTAAAGGTATTAAAGTTTTTAATGCTTTATTTACTTTTTCTAAAATTACATCAAATCCTTGATGTTAATTAAATAAATTTTATTGTGATAATATAATTATATAAATTTGGATAAAGATTTAATAATTATTCTTTATTTGCAATTTTATTAAATGGTAAATAGAATGGTAATGTGTAGATTAAATAAAGCAAATGCTCTTTATGCAGCACTTTTTAATAATAAACAGTTGATATGAATAGCTATTTGATAATTAATAATAACTTGTAAATAATAAAAAATATATATTATAATATAGTATATTATTAATAATAAAATTATTATATAAAATAATTTACAATAATAAAATAAAATAATTACTTATTAATATTTAATTTGATAAATCAGATTATTTTATTCTTTAATCCAAGATAAATATCCATTAACTAATAGATTAGTTTTATTTTTTACATATAGCCATACAAATACTAAAATATTGTTTGATGATATATATTATAAATTAAATCTCATATCTTACATTTTGTCAAAGACCTTTTCAATTTCATTGACTTTTATAACATATTACTACTTCTACATTTTCATAAATATTTCTCATTAAAAGTAGATTGGATTAGCATTACTTTTATTCTTAATGATAATGAAAGTATCTCAATCACATTATACAAAGCTTCTTCTATCTGCAAATTCAAAGTCAAACTTTTATTGAAACTCCTTCTAATACTTGAGGTTCTCAAATGTCATTATTCTAACTTATATAATTCAATGTGATCTTATCCTAAATACCTGATTGGTATAGAAACTTTTGAATATGTTTAGTAATGCCAGGTTATTTTATACCAAATTAATGATATAAGTTTAAACACTATTGTCTTTCTCACCCAACATCTAACTGTTTTAATCCTTATTTTGACATTTCAAACATTATATTCATGGACATTTGAAATTTCAAGTCAAGTTCTTCCTTTTTTTATTTTGTGGACTTTATTAAAAGCATTATTTTATCTTATTTCTATAAGCAATTATACCAAATAGTGAACAATAAATCACTTGTCCTTGATTTACTCTCCTTAACTTACCATTATACATATATCAAAATTAAGTTTTTTTGAACTGATCACTATTCTACTTGAATAAATTTAAGATTGATTATAATATATCCCTTATTAAACAGAAAAATAATACAGTAGCTACTAGTTTTCTTCACCCTATTTCTCATTCTTTCGTTATCTACCTTCATTTCATAAATCCTTTTACTTCAGTTCTAATTGGTCAAATTTTTGGATTGGTAGTAACCAGATTCCCCTATTGGATGGTTAAACTTATTTTAAATTATTTTAGGGTAGATTAGTCTAGAATAGTGCAAGGTTGATTTTAATTTGATACTACTAAATAGAAATTACTGTATTCTTCAATTTTGTAACTTATAATTTATTACTTTACTTTAATAAAAATTATGCAAAGTTACCACATATAAAAAAAAAATGAATCTCATATCTTATGATGATCTTCATATTTTTAAAAAAGCAAGTTAATTTTTACTTCAATATTCCTGATATATTGCAAATTATTTAAGATCAATTTTCTTAAATTTAAATATTAAAATAATTATATTAGTTTGATCTAAAAATACTATATATTATAAGTAATAATTATATTTTAAACTTATCAATTTAATTTAATATGTACTTGAAGTATGTTTATTTTCTTATGTAATTGTTTAAATATAATAATTAAACAAGGAAATTTATTTTTTATTTTAATAGTATGATGATATAAAATTCTGTCACATATTACTATTATCCATTTATGTAATCCATCTTGAATTTCTAATATTTTTTTTATATATTATCATTATAGAATTCTTCAATTTGAGTTGGTCACATTATTAAGTCTCTACTCAAGATTACTAACTGCGGTTTACTGCAGTTAAGATATTAGAATCTGCCTAACTCTTAACTTTATCAAATCTACAGGTTAAATTTAAAACAAATCTATCAAGTATAAAAACTTGAAAGATGAGATTATGAATAGTTTAATTAAAGAATTCAGATGACGAACTCAATTATAAATAATGTGTAGAGATCATGTCAGACTATATGAAGACATAAAGAGGTAGAAAGATATAAGTTTTGAATGATTTCTTTATTAATATTGAAATTTGTATTTGCAAGAAAATTACTTTGACTTATAAAAGAATTAATTTACAATATAAACAAAAAGTCTATCTATTTATACAAAATTTATTTTGTCATAGCTAACTATTTACTATGCTATAAACTAACTATTTTGATAAATAAAATAAAAGTAAAATAAAAATACTAAAAATAATAAAAATACGTAAAATAATAAAAAAATATAAAATATAATAAAAATAATAATAAAAATTAGATAAGTATAACACTAAATATTTTTAGACTTTGTTTAATTTGTAAAATTAGGATTATCATCAGTATTTAAAAGATCTGTAAAATTACATAGATTCTCTGTATTTTCAGAATTTGCAGAATTCTCAGTATTTTTAAAATTTTGGATTAAGAGATTGTTATATTATGTCATTTACATGACTTTATTATAATTGATCAATTGCTTTATTGATAATCCTTTCCCTACTTGAATTTTGAATGTTGTAATAAGAAACAATTTCATCCTCGAAATCAAGTTCTAGATTTCTAAAAATTTGCAAAAAAAACTTTGCAGAATGCACACTGTATTCATGTATGACTAGTATTGTCATGGAACATTGATAGGATACTAATAGAATACTGATGGAACATAGATGAGACAGATAGGACATTTAGGACATAATGTAGGACAGGTTAGGATATATAGCTAGAACATATAGTTAGGACAACAAATCTTTGAAACATCAAAAATGTACATCACTGTGTGTGAACTATCAGAGAGGAGTATATCATATTTATACTATCCATAATTGACCTTATAAATATAAGGTTTTCTAATATTATATAGGGCTAAAATTTATTAACTTTCAAACTTATGAAACTCAAAATTCTATATAAATAGTTCAATTTTGAATGATCTTTTAATTAAGTTTACATAAAAATTATATTTAAGAAAAATAATTTATCACGTATACTGATTGAATTATTCAAAGTCTAAAAATTTTTCAATAAAATTCTCTTTTTCTAAAAAAAATGCTTTCTAATAATCATTCTCAAAATGATATTCAAAAGAAAGTTGAACATATAAAAACTTTTCATTCATAATAAAAAAAAAGTTTATAAACAGTTTGTAATCTTGTAAACTTAAGCATAAGAAAAAGAAAGAAAAAGGCTGCTTATGGCTGATAGGCTGATATATCTTATAGCAGTTCAAAATACTTACGAAGAACCATTGAGACAAAAAATAAATATGCTGAAAGCTAAAAACTTTTATTAAAAAGAGGCATTTTTGAAGCAATGGTTATTTTACAAAGATTTATGAAAAAGTCAAATGTTAACTTCAGTTGGATAGTTTGGATGATAGTTAGGATATTTATTTTTATTTGATCCTATTTTTAGAATTTTTCTTTACTAGTGATTCGCTAGGTTGAACTGGTAATTGTAGTTGGATTATATATTTTATTGATCATTTTGTAAATAAAACTATATATTTAGTGGCTTGATTATATTAATTTAATCTTTATCCATAATATACTTAATCTTTTTTTATATTAGGAAAGTTCATTGAAATCTAATATTTAAGAAATCTACTATGAGAAAATTATTAAACACAAATCTAAAATTAACTTTTGATCAACTAATTATATTGTTTAACTTTCTTAATGCATAAACTATGTAAATATTGCAAGTAATTTCTTTTTCAAAAAAATTAACATTTTCATATTTCTTGATTTTCATATATACATTTTATCAAACTCTTAAAATTATGCAGCTTACAAAAATTTTCTGAACTTTATACTAAATAAAGAAATGTTGATCAAAAATGTGCTATGCAAATATTGCATGATCATTTAATTTAGTAATATTAATCAACTACGCCAATTTTAAATAGGGTTTTGTTTTATAAATTTTTATGCAATAATCATCATTCAATGTATTTTTGTTTATTTTTCTGTAAGAAAATAATTCTTAAAGTCTTGAGAATTTTTTATAGCTACTTCTTTTGATTATAAATATTTGTCTAAGAATTCCTTCTATTTTCCTCAAAATTTTTCTTTTCTTCTAAAATTATCACAAAATTTTAAATTGTTATAAAAAAAATCTTTAATATAATACATGTTAATAAGAAAAAATCTCCTTCTAATAAATGTAAAGCATTACATTATCAAAGAGAACGCAAATATAAAAGAATTTTTCAAGGTGAACCTGAGTGTGTTTAAGAATAGTTCTAAATTGAAAAGTGATAGAAAGATGTATACTCTTCACTGGTTTAGCTAGAGTATATAGTTATATGCATACTTGTCATCTGTGTAGATTATAATAGTATATTTGATCTCATTTAATATGACTGCAACATATTAACTTTTTGCCTTTTTCACTATACTATAAATTTTTAAAATATGTGTTTTTCCTTACTTAGAACTTATTATTATAGCTTCTATTATCCTATATTGATATGTAGTCTTTCAGAATATCATTAGATTCATTAAGCTAACCTTTCAGTGAACTGGTATTCGCTGGTCGAAGATGCCTAACTTCACATTTCTAATGTGCATCCTTTCTTTATTCAGGCTATAGGTTCTCATCAAGCAGTTCAAGAAACTCGTCAAAAAAATTCTACATTAAGAGAATAATTATCAATTTCTTTAAATAAAAATTCTGAACTTTTTGCTAAATGTAAATATTTCAGAACTAAGCTAACTAATATTTCTTCTTTTTTGGTTTGACAAAAAAATAGAATTCATTCACTTAAAGAAGCATATAAAAAAGTTACTCATTCTTCAAGAAGTGAATCACCTAGAAAATAGAATTTAAATAGTCGAGTTGAGTAATCATTACATTTCTAATCTTTTACACGTTATATTATACTTCTATTTCCTTCTATTTAATATATCTTAAAACTTGTATTTCTCAGATTATTCAATAAAATTTTTGTATATTGTTACGTTTTGTTTTTTTAAATTGTCTAATATTACTTTAAAAGCTGCCAATCACACTGTTGATACTTTTGCTTTCACTCTTGTTTCTCATTTTTCAAATAAATTAAAATAATAATTATTATCTCTTTTGCTGATGTCATATTATTTGCTATATTACGTGATCAAAAATTTTTCTTAAAATTTTCAAAAATATTTTATCTAAATTTGATCTGATCTGATTTTTATTTTTTAGAATTTGAATTTAATCTGAATTTGATGGATCTGTTGAAATTCAGATCTGATTCAAATCTAACAGATCGAATCTTAAATTCAGATTTGACAGATCAGTTTAAATCTAAATCTAATCTGATCTGAATCTGAAAGTTTTATTGAAAAAATGAATTTTTAGTTCTAAAAGAAATCTGAAAATGTTTCTTTTCAATGAAAGAAATCTTTTTGACTCTAAAAGAGTTCTGAAAAGTCATTTCTTTTCAATAAAAGGAACTTTTCAGCTTTAAAAGAGTTTTGAAAAGTCATTCCTTTTCAATGAAAGAAACCTTTTTAGCTCTAAAAGAGTTCTGAAAAGTCATTCCTTTTCATTGAAAAGAATCTTTTCAGCTTTAAAAGAATTCTTAAAAATTGTTTCTTTTCAATAAAAGGAACTTTTTAGTTCTAAAGAGTTTGAAAATTCGTTTCTTTTCAATAAAAAGAACTTTTCAGTTCTAAAAGAAGTCTGAAAATTTATTCTTTTTTAATAAAAAGAATTTTTCAGCTTTAAAAAGGTCCAAAAATTAGTTCCTTTTCAATGAGACAAACTTTTGGCTTTAAAAGAGTCTAAAAATTCGTTACTTTTCAATGAAAAGAACTTTTCAGCTCTAAAAGAGATCTGAAAATTCATTACTTTTCAATAAAAGGAACTTTTCAGCTCTAAAAGAGATCTGAAAATTCATTTCTTTTCAATGAAAGAAACTTTTCAGTTCTAAAGAAAACAAATTTTTAGCTCTAAAGAAGTTTGAAAATTTGTTCCTTTTCATTAAAAAGGAACCTTTTGACTTTAAAAAGTTGAATTCAGATTTGATAGATCAGATCTGAATCTGTGCGAAACACTACTTTTACAGCTATTCTTATAATTTCTGAATCATCCAGTTTATTTTATTTTGGAGATAAAATTTTTCATACGCTATCATATGCATAAGATTATAAATGATCAGCAGTAACTTTAGCCAAATCTGTAATTTAGACCTGAATTAATTTTTTATATGTTACGTATGTAATGATATAAATAATAAATAATAATTTGTGACATGTAACACTAAACAATACAATTTCTTAATTTGTGATATGTAATACTAATTTTAAATACTTATCATTATCATTATTTTAAAATTTTTTTCTCTAATGCTATTGTATATTGTTTATTAAAATAGCACAAATAAACCCTTTACAATATCATCAAAATGCTTGCATTTTATGCTTAATTTGTTTAATATGCATAGAAATATATGGCAAAAACTATATTTGTTCTCTTAAAAAACTGAAATGATAATAAAAGAGTAGTAAATATAAAATTGATTTTTGTTATAAGTTATTTGATATGGTTGTGGCCAGCAAATAAAAGATAAAGTTAGACAATGTATTTGTCAATTGGTTTTATAGTAATATTTCATCAGACTTGAAAATATCAGAGGATTAACATGATGCAAACATTTGCAGAAAATATATTAATAAATTTGATTATTACAAAAAAAGTACATGTTCTATATTTTTTATATAAATTTTTTTTTGTGTTAATTATAAGCTATTATTTATATTTATTAATTATTTAAAATATTGAATCAACTAAGAAAAATTAAATCTAGATCAGATTTGGATAGTAAAAAAATAGTAATTGATTTAGATATTAATGAAGTTACCGTTAGTGACATTTATATCATTGATCTTACTAAACAGTTTCTATTAAAAACACTATCATCACAAGATCTTAATATACCTGAAGTGAACACTTCTGATACATTCATTCAGAATAAAAGACAGAAGCAAAAGCAAATTATTTCAAGTAAATTTTTGATTAATCAAAAATTATTATATCTATCAGATATTAAAATAACACAAACATATCCATTTTTATATAATATTAGCTTATATTTCTTTAGTATGTTTTAATCAGTTTCAAAAACTAAAAAAAAAACTTAATAGTATGATATCAATTTCATTTATTTGGATGATATAAATAATTTTGATCAAATTGAAGAGGCGATTCTTTTTAAAGAACTTCTGAAAATATAGGGAAAAATTAAAATAGGATTTTATTCTTATCAGCTATCTAAAGATGTAGAAGCTGATTATTTTAATTTAAAATTAAAGGAATCTGTTTTAGCATTTGTAGATAAAGTTAAACATAGGAAAAATGTGCAATTATCTATTTATCAAGAAAGATAGCTACAAAATGTAAAGTAATTACATATAGAAGTTCAGTTTCAGATATAATTAGTTTGATGGTAAGTGTAATAGCATAATTTATGCATGGTTTTTTTATTATATTTGTTAACATTTTCATATATAATTATATTTTTAGATGGGTGAAAATAAAACAGAATCAGCATTAAATATAGCTAAAAAAAATATATATATAAATTTTAAAAAATGCCTTTTTCATATTTAAGGATATCTAATAATAGAAGATAGTTGACATTTAAAGTTAAATAGTGAATCAATTACACTATAGGCTCGTATTATGGTAAATAAAGATTATATTATAAAATTTAATCTTTTTAGTCTACTATATTATTATAATAATTTATTATTTATATAGGTAAGCCAAATAAAGGGTGTGGATGAAAATACATTGTCACCAATGCTAATTTTTGATAAAATAAATACCAATTTCCAAATTCTAAAAAAGTTTTGACTACTGAGATTTTAGATTCAGGTAATATATTATAATGAGTTTATTGATTTTTTTTTAATATAATATACATGATACTCATATTACTAGTTTTTTAGTTTCATTTATGATACAATCAAATATCATTATACAACCAAATATTATTATACAGTCAAATAGTATTATGTAATTAATACTTCATTCAATAATCCTTCATCTTAGTAAAAATCATCTTTTAAAGAAATATTCATGAAATAAAAGGCATGACCTTTTTCAATCTTATTAATTTTGTTTTTCCTGCTGAACCACTAAAAGATAAACATTTTATTTTTAAATCATCTTTTGAGGCAGGTGAAAAGCAATTTTTACCTGAACAGATTATGCATAATATTTTTTATGAGGAATATGCTAATATATGGATTGATATGGAAAAAATAATTTCAAATTATAATGATCTTTTTGATTAAATTCTTAACAATTATATGTGCACATATGCTATTGTAAATAGTAATAAATTTAAATAAATCAAATTACAGTCACACCTCAATATAATGAAGTTGCCGATCTAACTGATCAGGACTTTATTATAAGAATCTTTATTAACGCTATAACGAATTATGCGGTATGTATAACGAATAATTCATTATAGCATTAACGAATTATTTATTATAGTAGATGATTACTGATTTCATTACACAAATATAATTTACTATTTCCAGAAATATTTTCACGTTATTAATCGTTGAATGACAGTTTTATTAATTTACTTAAATTTTTTTTTAAAAAAATTTATTTTTTTAAAATAAAATAAAAATAAAATAAAATAAAAAATAAAATAAAATAAAATAAAATAAAAAATAAAAACGAAACGAAGAGAAAACTAAATGAGACAAAAAAATGAAATTAAGAAACTGAAATGAAACTATAAACGAAATTAAGTGAACAAGACGAGACGAAAAAACAAAATTAAATAAATGAAAAGAAATTATAAAATGAAATTAGGAAAATAAAACGAAATGAAAAAAATGAAATTAAACAAATGAAAAGTAACTATAAAATGTAATTAGGAAAATGAAATGAAACGAAAAAATAAAATTAGGAAAATGAAGTAAAACAGGAAAACGAAACGAAACGGGAAAACAAAACGAAATGGGAAAATAAAACGAAATGAAAAAATGAAAAAAAAAAACAAAATTAAACGTACGATACGAAAAGAAAAAATGAACGTTACAAAAATCACGAAATTAAACGAATGATAAGAAAAAAAAACTGAAATTTTTATTGCCTTGCAGGTCTTTGCCTTGTGTTTCGTATTTGCCTTGTAGTAAGCAAATTACGATTTCTCCTACGAGTGTGCCTTGATTCTAAAAAAGTAAATATATTTAATATAAATCTAAAAATTATTTAAACGTTTTAATTATTACCTGACCTATTCCAGAATCGAGTCCTGAAGAGGTCGTATAATCTTTCCATAGTATAAGTTCACCTCCCACCTCTTCTCACTCCATTTCAATAATCGCAAAAATCCTAAAAGATATTAATTATACTGTTAAGTTATATTTATCATTATATTGTTATT
>CAJVPQ010001937.1:0-15670 GCA_910591825.1 Funneliformis caledonium
AATAAATTTTTTGCTTATTCTAAAAAAAAAGTTAATATAATAAGTAAATTCAAATAGTTTAATTAATCGTTCGGGTACCCGTGATCACCCTCTGTAAATCAAAAAAAAAAAAAATTTGACGGAGGGTCTCGGAGGTCCTTTTTGCTGGTCCATTGACCCAAATAATGGCTTTATTCCCCCTTATTGTACAAGGATAAGAAGCGCGCGATCAAACGAGATGTTACACGTACACAGATCGGGAATATTACGTTAACACGTGATAATTTTGCAGTTCAAAATAAAATAAATTGGGGAACTTATTTACTGTATTTTATACTTGCTTTTTACATTTTGACAATGGTAACATATAGTTTCTCTACAAAACTATCCAAGGATTATGTTTCATTTTATGAAAACGGAAAAGAATGTGCTGACGTTATAATTCGAGCAGGGAGAGAAGGAAGCGTTGAAGAATTTTATGCGCATTCGTTCGTACTTTTAATTCGTTCGAATTACTTTCGTAAAGAATTAGAGGGGGTTAAAGAAAAGAATGCCGATAATAAAATCATTATTGAAAAGCCTGATATTAATCCAAAATTATTTGATAAAATCCTCAGGTGATTATATTTGGTTTGCGGTGAGGGTGAGGTTTATTAACCAGATTTAATTGAAATAATTTTTCTCTTTTCCTTTTTTTATATATATATACATATATATATATACACAATTATGTGTGTATAGATATTTTTATGGTGGTAAGCTAGAATTCGATGAGAAGAATTCTAAAGAGATGTTTGAATTCTTTTTAATAACCAAGGAATTGAATGTTTCCGAATTACTGGACGTATTACAAAATCAATTTTTAAAATCACCAAGGCAAATTTATCAAAATTTTAGTACCACCCTACAAATATCTTCATCTCATGAATCATTTAAAAAACTTCACGAATTTTGTTTAAAAACCATTGAAAGTTCTCCAGAAATCATTTTTAAATCAGAAGATTTTCATTTATTAGATGAGAATACGTTACTCGTTCTTTTACAAAATGAAAAATTAAAAGTTGAAGAAATAGAGAAATGGGAATTCATCATCAAATGGGGGATTTCTCGGACCTTTGCGGATACTGGAAGCTCAGCTTCTCCACCACCCGCTGCTGAAAATTTTAAAGAGACGGCGGATGTTTCATTATGGACGAGAGATAAATTTAGAGATTTGTCAAATACTCTTAAGCAATTTATTCCATTAATTGACTTTTATAAGATCAAACCAGAAGACTTTTATGAGAAAGTTAAACCATTTAAGAAAATTATCGAAAAACCGCTTTTTGAAGATATCCTCAAATATCACATAGTATCCTCCAAAAATTTGGATTCAACTACATCAAAATCTACATCACAGCCTACATCATCTCCTACATCTACAGCTTCTTCACCACAAAAAGATAGACCGGAACCGATATTTAATATTAGATTAAATTCAATATTAGATTTAGATCATTTCCGATTGTTTACAAAATGGATAAATGAAACCACAGATATATCATCTAATTCAGATATTTGTTATAATTTCTCTTTAATATTAAGAGGAAGCGAAAATGGACTTACTGCAGGCAAATTTCATGAATTATGCGATAATAAGGGACCAACGCTATCCATTATAAAAATTCGTGGTTCAACGGAAATAATCGGTGGATATAATCCTATTAGTTGGGATCAATCATTGTATCCTGATAGTACATATTTTAGGACAAATGAATGTTTTGTATTTAAATTAAATAAGCAAGCTAATAAGTCAATTATAGGTAGACCTAGACCAGGCAGTTCGGGTATGGTTGGAAATATCCCTAACCATGGTCCTACTTTTAATGGTGCTTTGTATCTTAAAGGAGATTTTGGCAGAGAATATGGATCTATTTGTAAAGGTAATGCTTATACCGTTCATATCAGAGACATACAAGCTCCATTCCTTGTAGAAGAGCTCGAAGTTTATCAAGTAATCAAAGAAGTCCATGGATCAAATCCTTAATTCCACCTTCCTTTTAGTAGGATAGTTAGATCTCCCTAGGAAATTGATTTATATTTTATTTTAAATATAATGACTAAAAAATGTTTTCAAATTGCCTTTATAACGATTAAGATTATGGATCGAAATCTGTATATAATAAAAAAATTTATACCACTTTACATTTAAAATTTGGTAGCACCGATATTTTGTGATCACGTGCCTCATGACTCTTGTCGTTAATTCGAACCAAAAAATCGTGATCGAACCCAAAACCCCTTAACAAAGATATTCAATAAATAAATAAAATAAAATAAAATAAAAAAAAAACAAAAATATATTTTTTTTTTTAACAAAAAATTCTCAATTTATAATAACTAATCATTTGGTGTCGCACGAAATTAGTACAAAAAACATTGTTTTTATAAATTTGGCTAAATGTAAAATAAACACTTTGAAAAGATTTCTTTTAGAAATATGTTTCAAAAAGTCGTTGTTGCTATAGGTAGGATTTTAATGGATAATTTTTATTTTTTTTTTTTATTTTCACGGGTATATTTGAAATTCAAATTTCACCTATATTTATAAACGTTGATTAGATATCGGAACCGAATTCACCTGTAAGGGGGGTCCCTTCCATTTGTTTCTTTTGGATTATTTGAAATTTTGTTTATTTATTTATTTTTTATTTTGATTTTAGGTTTCGCCCATTCTTTAAAGCATTCATTCTTACAATCGACAATAGTTTTCGAACAATGGTAGTTTCTTATAGTAAACATTTCTGATTTTAATAAATTTCCTTTCAAATTTCCTCACATGGTTAGATTTGTATTTAGGGAAGGACAAGAAAAAGGAATTATTAGATCACCAGCAATAATCGAATATAATGATGACTATACAAAAATAATAAGATGGGGCACACCAGTTTTACAACAATTAAAAAACGATCCTGATAATCCGAATGAAGACTCGGAATTTCCAAGAGAAATTTGTACCTTTCAAGTGTTTAATAGTGAACAAGAAGACAATTGGTTACCACCTGAACTCTCTCGAAAAAAGTTAATTAGCGATTATTTAAGTGAGATACAAAAGGTATTAAGGATACCTTTCAAAGTTGCTTTAATTTTAAAATTTTAATAAAATTGTAAAAATCATTCCTCTAGGTTATTGTTTCTACCATACAAGAAAATTGGACTGGAGTTAAGCCCTCTCAAGAAACTGGTGTTGTATTCATTGTGCCAGATAAATGGGTATGTAACAAAAGAAAAAAAAAAAAAGAACACTCGATTCCTAATATAACTTTTTTTCCTTCTTATTATAGGGGCCAACATATTGCAACATTTTAAGTCAATGTCTACTTGAAAATCGATTGCTTTGTGATAATAAAGAGAATATTCAATTTATTTCGAGAGGTGCATTTAAATTTTATAATGACTTCTTTAATTGAATAATTTGATGGTATTCTAATATAAAATATTCATCATTTACTTTCAAAGGAAAAGCTATTGCATTGAATTGCTTATCCGAAAATAAGGGTGTATTAAAATATGGAGGTATATTATACAATTTGCAATTCATTTATTTTTTATTTTGATGATAAATTTGATACCTTCTCTCATTGATTCCTTTTTGATGATAGATTATTTTTTGATCGTGGAGATTGATAGGGATACAATTAATTTGACCGCAAGAGAATATATGTCAGAAAATACACTTGATGAAATTCATGATCGTAAAGGGGATTTTAAAGAAAATTCAAGTATTGAAAAAAGATTTTTAACATCTCAAGGAATTTCCAACGATATTTCTATTCAAAAAAATACAAATCTAAAACAAATTTATCAAACTCAATTACAAATCCAACCAAACCTTGAATCATTAATTAAAAAATTTCAATCAACTGGTAAAACAATTCGAACAATTGAATTAGATTCAATTTTACCATCATTAAAAGAATTAATCTTATCACTGAAAAACGAAAATTTAAAAACCAATTTAGAATTAAATAAATGGTGTGTTGAACTAGATTTGAAATTGATCGCAGATTTATTCGATCCTTTATCGGATAGATTGCAACGATTTATTAATACTAAATTTAAAGATGAAGATGAATATATTGAGTATTCTGTCATATTCTTTGTTGGGAACATTTTTAAAAGTGATTATTTGGTGCAGAAAATTAAAAAATTGGAGTTTAGTAAGAATGTTAAAATTTGTATTGTGCCTAATTCTGAAAATTTGATTTTATTAAATGGCGCTTTGGAATTTGTACAAGATAATACTTTATATCCGGTTTTAACTAGTTTGCTTAGAAGGGCATTTTGATCTTACTTTTTCACGTTTTCATTTATTATCGGTTTGGATTAAATAAATTTATTATTATTATTATTATTATTATTTTTTTTTTCGCAAAGTTTACGGTTAAGGTTAAACTTAACCACTGGTTCATTTTGAATAATCAATCTTTCGTTTTTAGGCTTATACATATTATTTGTTTGTGATAATTTTATGGTATTTTAAATTACAAGAAATTTCTTTTTTCTTTTTTCTTTTTTTCGAGAATGCCTGCCTTTATATAAACAATAATGAGTTGTATTTGAAGTAATGCTTCACATGAAATAAAAATAAAAAATTCGTTTATTTATTAAAATTCAACAATTATCTTGTTTTAAAGCGAAAAATCATATGTGCAATTGTTTGTTTATTTGAATGTGTCCATAGAAAAAAAAAAGGAGTATTTTAATTAGTTCCTTTTAAAAATTTATATTTAGAAATTTCTCAGGTTATCCAATTTTATCGTTTATGGCAAAATATATATATTTTTTTTTATATGCGAATTTAAAACGCAGTAAATTTCCGGATTTACTACTTGCATATTTTAAAACTTTTAAATACATGGGATGGGTTAACCCAACTAATTACTTCCTCTAAACATTTTTTTTTTTTTTTTTCGCAAAATTTCATTAATATACATACGTTACGTTTAAAAAGATGTCCTTATCATACGAATTGTTGTTAATATTTAAGGAAATCTTTCCAAAAGGTCGATTTACCCATTCCAAAGAATATAATAAAAATCTCCTCTCATTCATGTTGGTTAATAAAAATTGGTGTAATTCTTTCTTACCTTTATTATGGTTAGCACCATTTTTTGATCCATCAGGGAACAGAGTATCAACCATAAACACGTACCTTTCATGCTTATCTTTAGAACAAAAACAACTCCTTTACAATCATGGGATAACATTACCTCCCACATCATATGATCAACCGATGTATAATTATCCCATCTATTTAAAAGAATTACAAATCCACACGTTAGCGAAAAACGTTATCAAATGGTGTATCGAATATGATGAATTATATTGTCATGATATAATTCTTAGGTGCCTCCTCGAATTATTTTCATGTAGAGGAACGAGAATTGATTATTTTGAATTCGGATGTATGGAATATTATTCTTTTAAATATGATTGTTGGACGAAATATCCAGACATACTTAGTAACATTAATACGTTTAATTTTAATAATTTAAATGAAGTTTCGATTAAAGAGATGTTTAAGGATGTGAGACACGTGTCATTATCAAAAGATGCTTTGTATCTATATAATTTCTCGAATACTTTAAGTAAGATTTGTAATAAATTGGAGTACTTGACAGCGGATTTTGGGGGTACATTATGGCATGAATCATCCTTTGATCACATTCAATGTGCCATCGATTTGGGTATCTTGGTCTCTTGTCAAAAAAAGTTACGAAATTTCGAATTGGTTCAATATAAAGGAAGTACTCATTCATGTTGGTTGGACTCTTTAAAAACTCAAAAAATTTCTTTATCAAGAATTTACTTTAATGAAATTGAATTCTTATATCAAAATGATGATGAGAAATTAAAAGGGCTTAAAGAATTCATTACCAAGATTGATGTATTAAATAATAAAGGTTTTAATGTTTGTAATAATTTTCAAACTAAAACTACGTTATTAGATGCTGCTTTTCCTAAATTTAAACATGTAGGATTTAGATGTGGTTATTTGGAATGGAGAAATTGGGTTAAATCACAACATCAAAGACAAATTGATAAAAGACCAAGAAGAAGATAGATTTTTGTTTTCTTTATTTTATTTTATTTTTTAATATAATAAACGATTTCAAAATTCAAATAATAATAAATTTTATTGCAACACGTACTTGGCTGTTATTACAAGGTAATTTAGGAATGACGTGACCAAAGTTACATTTCTCTAACTTCATCAATCAAATATACAAATTTTAGAACTTAAATTCTTCTTAAGTGAAGCTATAAAAAATTGCACATGCTTATATATGAATTTATGTTTTTTTTTTTTAGGCTAAGAGGGCGAGATAAATTTAAATAAATTTCTTGAAACAGAAATCTAAAAACATTCAAAAACTTTTTCTGGGAACATACTTATGTCAAAAAATAAATTGGATATTATTTTGTCAGAGAAATTTGATTTACTGCATATCACGAGGGTGAGTTATCGATTTTCTTTATTTATATATCAAATGTTAAATATTTATAAATATAATGAAGAAAATTTTTTTTTTTTTACTTACAACTTGTCATCAGATTTAATTTCTAAATTTTCAATAAGCGGTTTACTAGAATAAATTGCACTCGTGTTTAAAGAATTTTGATTGGTGGAATTTGCATATATTATAGATAACCTAAATTATTATGAAAATTTCTAATTAATAAAATGCACCTTCACTTCAAATTTTTAATTTACATAATGACCTATGAAAGAATTTATCAAACTTGACTTCCTTTGTAATATCATCTAAAGGTAAATATAAAAATAAATTTTTTTTTTTTTTTTTCCAAAGTTAAATAAATAATCGTTAATTCTAAAAAAAAAACCCCCCCCCCCCCACCCGTCAAAAACCTTGATTTTGTTTCATCATACTTGAGTTCATCGACGAATTTATAGGTGATCTAGAAATTAAAGAATTTAATGTTTCTACTTGTAACCACTTTTGGAAGTTGTCCGGAAAATTCCGTTGGTGCTAGTCGCTTTTTTTCATACTGCGAATCATCCTTATAATTATGCTCAAAAGTCGTTAGGATCATGGTTAATAGAAGGTCTTTTACTTGGATCAGAATGCCAACATTCACTCATTAATTTAGCCAACCATTCAGGAGTATCTTTTGGAATCTTTGGTCGTGTTCCATTAATGATTTTAATAATCAGATCATGTTCAATGTCAGCAAAAGGTTTCCGACTTGACGCACATGCCCACATGATCATACCCATACTATAAATATCAGATTCTTTTGAAAATGGTGCACCATTAAATATCTCCGGTGCAATATAAGGAATTACTCCATATATTTCATTATTTGGCAAAGTATTATTTGCAGGCTGTGAAAATCCAAAATCTCCAATTTTCCAACCTTGAATATACAATATATTCCCTCCGTGTAAATTACAATGGATAAAGTCCGCATGATGAATGGCCTCAAGCCTAAAAAAAAAGGAATCAATAAAAATTTTAATATTTAAAAAAAAATAAAAATAAAATTAATATAATCCCCGGAAGAAATTTCATGAAGAGTTCGTATTGTTTCTTGCCATCCAATATCTTATTGTAAATAATCATATAGATTTCCTCTCCTCTTTTTGAATATTGCATTACCAGCATATATTCATTTGTATTGGGATTTTGTGTAATTCCATGACAATGGAGAATACCTGTCACATCACCAAATTTATTACAATGATAATTCGAACTTAACTATAATTACATTTTTTCGAAAAAAAAAAAATTAATTGATAAATTTGATAATGAAAATATCAACAAATAAATAACCTCGTTTAAGAATATTTTCTAATTGGAAAAGCAACTACAGTAAATTTCAATGAATGATCACGTATATCGCTACAAGTTGCCCGATATATAGTTCCAAGATCACTTTGTGCTATTTTCGTAAAATCGGGTGTATGAAATCCACTTTCCACTATTAACGATTTTAACATCAATAGTAATACTTCTTTTGCATTTACTGCATTGTGACATCCAAAAATAATATTTGTCGTTAAACAATATCTGCATCCAGCGTGAATTATATAACAACCTGGACACCATTTCTGACAGTCAGATATGAAAATCAAGTTTAGCTGACAAACCTAAACATTTGTTAAAAGTATCCCACCAGGGTAAGTAAAGGATTGGTATAGGCTTTTTATATAATGATTCTACCCATCCAAAATAAATCGTGTAACAATCTGAGCACAACCTGAACTCAACGATTAGGAGATTTCCGTAAACTATTCTTCCACATAACTTACAAAATATTCTATTTCCGAATATATATTCTATATAATGGCCACCCGAGCAATTTTCTGTGATAATCTGTCCAAAATATGAAATATCTAAGCAAACATTACGCCATTCTTGAACGTTTCGTGTAATAGAATCCAAACTTTTATTTGCTTTATGCTGATTACATCTAATATTTAAGCATTCAACCTGTTCCCAATAACATTCTAATTCAAACGTGTTACTATCGGTTATACTTTTAATATACAAGAATAAACAGTTTTTACAATATCTTTGTTTAAATAAATGTGTTTCACAATAGACGACACCACAACGAAAGCAATTATACGCTTCTTGATTAAAAGAAACAAAATTAATTGGTATTGAGCTAGGTTTTAATTTTGGTGTCGGGTTGAAAGAATCTTTGCTTGTAAGTTCCATTTTTTTTATAAAATGAGAATTGCTACTGTGGCTTGTGAAGATGTTTATCAAAGATCTACAAAATGTGATAATAAAATGATATTGAACATTTTATTTCAATTAAATATAACGATAATAAAAAACCATGTGAAAATTTTATTAAGAAAAGTATCAATACAAAGGCTACTTTACTAATCTAAAATTTATAAACTAAAAAGCACGTTATAGTGAACGATTTACATTGCATCAAATTTTGACGTTCCTTTTTTGCCTTTCCTTGTCGAAACATTTCTAGTTGCAGGTGCCGTTCGTTGATTAATAACTGGATAATTTCTAGAAAGATTAACTTGTCTTCTCATATTTTGCTAAAATTAAAATAAGAATAATTAATAAATTTTTTACTATAAAAAATTTAAATAAATATTTTAATAAATATTCTTACCTCAATCACCTCAATCTTGTTCATCGTAAATTCATAAGCAGCAAATGTGTTGGCCACCATCAAATTTTCTGGGAATAATTCATCGATACATTTCTCTGGAATTGTTGAAGGCCAGAAATTTAATGAAATGTCTTGTAAGTAAATATATAACGGCTCCATTTCTTTTTGAGTCTCTACAGTTAAGAATCTTAGCATGAATCGTTTTAAAGCCAGTGCAAATGCTTCTGCGGGTATCAGGTCTTTTACTGTAGTTTGCTGTTCAAATTCTACAGATTCACATATATTGTTTTCCATTTCTACAGAAAGTGGAACTTTATACTTTTCGTGAATATATTTAATTTTAACATTCGCAACTTGTTCTTCAACGTATTCGTATAAGGACACCAAGTGTTTAAGTCGTAAATCGAGATTTAAAAATTTTGTGAATCCTGCATTCTCAACTAAAGATGATAATCTCATCCATTGTAGAACATAATCTTTAATTGATTTTTCTTTATCTCCGACTGCAGTTCGTTTGACAAAACACAAGAGAATTTCCAATGATGATAAAACTTCGGACGCGTTATCTAAAGTCGACTCTTGTTGTGGATACATTAATGAACTAGAAGCACCTAATAAACTAAGTTTTTCAATTGGGATTGGTTCTTGTGGTACTAAATGCTTGATATCACTAAGAATTCTCATACATCCATGGAACAATTCCATGTGATATGGGAAAGGTTCTAAATATAATTGAGATTCTGGTTGTGTTTCAATATGAACTTTTTCAAAAACCAGAATATTTGCCAATTCTACCTCAATTTTTGTTAAATCGTAAACAATATCTTGTCCTTTTGCGATTGCCAGATTTCTTTGGCAATATGCAAGAATTTCGTCATCCCATTCAAAGTTTACAATATTTACGGACCTAACATGATCAATACGCATAGATTGTAGGTAATATCCGTTAGGGGTGTTTGGTTGAGCCGAAGTCGACGCGGAAGTCAGTTCAACGTCAAAAGTTGGTTCATCTAAAAACTTGAGAGATCTACAAGTTCCGGGTGGAATTGCCACGACTTCTTGCAAGAAATTATTTTGTAAATTTACTAAATAGTCTAAAATTGCGCATAAGAAAATTCCTGTATCCTTCGGTTCCATTAAACCAAAAACAACTGGAAGTTCATAATTCATGATTGGTTTGTCTTTTGGAAGTTCATGACATTGATATCGTCGAACATAATATATAACTGTATCCCACCCAAGTTTAAAGTCATTAAAGGCTGTCTTCAAGCTATTGAACATTTCACGATTTTCACCATAATTAGATTCCTGTTCTATAAATTGTCTGAAGGTCAAATCTCTTGCCTTTTGTCTTGATAAGTGATATCCAAGCTTGGAATGCAAAAGTTGTACAAATTTTACAATAGGCAAAAGGTGTCGAAGTAAATCTAATTGTCCAACGTATTTGAAAAATACTGATAAGAATGGATAATTCTTCTTGTTTTTTGCTACATCACTCATATAATAAGCACGGAAACTATCAAAGTTATTCACTCCAATCATTCTCCATAAACTTGGTAAATTTTCAATTCGATACTGTTTGTCCATCGCTAAAGTCTGATTGATTTCACCCTCAATAATATTAATCTTTTGACTTTTGGCTAATGCCGCATTTAATTTCGTACGATAATCTGCTTCCGTTTCAGTTATATTTTTAATCTTTGGCGCAATATAATCTCTATGGAATGCAACTTCCCAGTTATCCCGATCGACAGGTGTGTTAATTGGTTGATTCGATGGGGGTTTTTCCGTCATAGACGAAATTAACGAATGGAAAATCAACGCCAATCTCTGGTTAAATTATAAGTTTTTAGTTATTTTAAAAGATGGTAAAAAAAAAAAAATTTTAAAAAAATAAATAAAATTGTTAATTTTTTGTACCTCATAATTACAATTAAGAAGTTGCTTGAGAACTTTCCAATCGTTTTGAATATGATCCATGCAATACCTTTCGGCATCTGAAACAGTTTGATTATTTTTTCGAAGGAAGGTAAGAGCAGGCTGAGGAGCAGACGCTCCAAAAAGAGCGTGAACAATTAGATGCAAGATACGGTATGAAGTAGGTGGCAATGATCTGACGCAATAAGTCAAAGATGGATTAATAGGTTCTCCAATATATCCTGCTTGATCATTTGTTGCTATTTGTGCAGTTGGCTGAGTATCGATTCTGGTGTTTCCTGCTGCCGGTTTATAAGATACTCCACCAATCGTATTTTTACAATTCGGACATACACCGGTTGTAACAGCTCCACCACAATTTGCGATAACATATTTCATTCCACATTGACAGGCGTATCTTGTAACTCCTTCAGAGGCAGCAACTGCATTTAACACCAACGATTCTGAGTCAGAGATACATGCTATAATAAAAAAATTCTGACAATTTTGTAAATTGTGCAAATACATAGCCAATTGAGACGAATTCGAATCAATTGAAGCGTGAAAAGCGATTATATGAGCAATAACAGATTTTAAAAACAAATCATCATTGCTAATCTTCGTATTGGCAATTTGAAGTAAAGGAAATTTATTTGACAGGATTTTTGTTGAGATCGTTTTAAACAATACCGGGAGTTTGTTCATTCCAGTAAGCTCTCTGGTCAAAAAATCAGCTGATTGTATTTCCGCATGTTGCCATTCTCTTGAAGCCCTTAATGCATGAAGTCGTACAAAGAAAAGTCCCATTAAAGATAACCTTGCTGTTAAAGTGTCTTTTTGTTTTATGTTTTGCATGAATAATTGAAATGGTGCTTTGTTACTTATACTGTAGTAAGTCGAAAAGCTTCTTTCGGCCTCGTTATATTCAGGCAAACTACAATACGGATTTATAGATAAACGATTTTCCCTAATATCTTCCCAATTTAAAGTTCCAAGCCAAGGTAAAGATTTCTTCTGAGCTTCACAAAATCGTCTAATATCATCAATTGAAAAATCTCTCTGGCATAGATTCCTTAAAAAGTAAATTTTGAGAGAATGAATCAAAGGATGAGCGAAATTCATACTATTATTAACTATCATGATTAAGTCTTCGCTATTAAATTCGTCCATTTTGTTATAATTTATGGGTCTGTTTTTATCTTCTGGAAGGAAACTATCCCAGAATCGATGAACAAATTCTTTAAGTAAAGCGATAGCGGTTATTTTTTGCAATGCCGGTGCTCCTTGTGAATATAAAGATTCGTGAGCGTATCCAAAGTAAGGCTCTAATACTTCCAATTTATCCAATTCATAATTGTTAAGAAATATTTGTCCAATGACATCACAACATAACGTCGCCATGTTCGTATCCAAATCTTTAAAACATTTGTTAATAATATTTAACCGAGCAGATTGTCTTAAAGCTTCATTGGGATTTGTAAGTATGGTAATTAAGATATTATCATTTTCATTATCTTCCGCGATAAAGATCCTTTCAATGATAGCTCCCATCAATGGGAAAGGCTCACTTGAGAATAATTTTTTATAGAGACTTAGTCGAACATCGGATTCAATCGGAATTAAGACGAGACATCTCATGATGAATGATCTCCTTGGTATTAAATTCTTTTCATTTTGTTCTAATTTATCCAACTTTTCAAGGACGGCGTTGACGAATCTCTCAGAAAGAACTTCTTGTTTCTCTGACTTTAATCCAAGTTGAACGATTTCTCTGATACTATCTAAAGGAATTGTTTTTGTTGCGACTAAATCATTTACTATACGTAACAAATGTAGATCTTGCAGACTCCGCGCTTTCGCTATCTTATTACTGAGAGACAATACTTTAGTTACATCATGTTGCCATCTATCGATCAAATGAGAATTTGCTGCGCCTCCCAAATTTCCGCATATGCTCTGCAGCATTAATTTCGTTATTTCTCTAACAAGATATCTTTCTACACTCCCCTCAAGACCTTCAACTTCGATCTTCAGTATAATTGCTGGTGCCATTTGAGCTAATTGCAACAGTGCTAATACCTCATTAGCATGTTTCCACCAGTAAGAATGGAGAAGAATTGGCTGATACACTTTATCGGCACCAATAAGAAGCCTCAATAATAACGTTAGGACTTTTGTATTCTTATTTCCAGTGTTGTTTGAAGCAATGATGGTGATAAAATCATTAAAATATAGTTCAGGAACACTTCCAAGAGGGGAATCTCTCAATTGTGGAACTGATGTAAGAATATTGTTTTTGAAATCTTTCATATGGTCTTCGATTACCCATTCATAAATTTCATTAGTAGTGTTATCAACTCTATCATCATCCTGCTGTAACAATGTTAACTCTTCTTCATAATATCTCTTGAAATTATCAATTTGTTTCATAAAATATAATGAAAAAGGAAATTTAAGATCATATAAACTTCCTGCTGGCATAATATACCCGTCGGGCTTTGGATCTGGTAAATCTTCAATTTTGATAATTTTCTTATCCATATATATTTGTTGCCAAAATTCGCGTAATCCTTCGTCATCTTTTAATTTAGTCCGAGCATCAATATAGAAAAATGTTTTTATTGCTGATAGTCTTTCTAAGGAACATAAAATTTTAGCTATTGGTATCCTAACTAATGCTCTAATGTGAGCCTGTAATGCCACAGAAAACGATGCGTATGGATATAAATTTTGTTTGTTTGACGCAACTTTATATTGCCAATCATTTGTAGATTTATCTTCGATCCATTCTAACGTTTTTTCTTTCAAGCATTCAATAAGATTTGGACATTCCAAGATTTTCTCACTTAATATCCTATATAAATAAAAAAAATTTTTTATTTAATAATTATCGGAAAAATATAAAAAAAAAGTTTTTAATTTCAAACAGAAATCAACTCTTACTTTATATGGTCAACAGATTTTTCGTTCGATGGATATTTCATGCACAATAAACACCACAACAATTCCTGTTTTAAAATTTTTTCGAATGGATAAGTGGAATTGATGATTTCAGACAATGATCCATCCAAAAGGCTAGATAAGGGAATGTCGCTCCTAGACAATGTTTCCACAGTCACTTGTTTCCAACCACACATAAAATTAAAAGATGCTAAAGTGGACTCTTGATCTCGATGAATATGAAGTAAGATGCACGCATGCTTCATGGGAATATTGTGTTCCAATTGATCTTTCTTTGCCTCGAATTCATTTCGGAATTGTTCGATGATAAATTTAGCTAGCTTAATACATCCAGCATTAACAGTAGTAACATCGCATTGGAGAATTAACATATGATCAGTTGACTCTAACCAGAAATGTTTGACCTATAAATAAATTATAAATTTGCATATAATTAATATCTTTAAGTTTTCCTTTGAATTACATTTGAATATATTTAATGAACTCACCCGGTTTGAGAGTTGAGCTTCGGTCTTGAAAGTCGATAATTTATCCACTTGACAGCTTTTAAGTTCTTGTAAACAAGACTTGACATCAGTATTAATGTTAGAGAATGTGTTGACAATTACCAAGTGTCCTTTATCCATCGATGATTCTTGATTAAATAAATTACTAAAATAGTCATAAAGACTATCATGATGTTGTTGATGAAAATAAACGCGTTTCCACCTTTCGACTTCTTCACGTTCTAAAGCTGACTGTTCGGCTCTCACAATTCCATCAGAAGACGCTATTGCTATTAAACACTCCTTACATTTTTCTAGAATGTCCTCATCATCCTCAATTTCAGGATTATCCTTGGTAACGTCGATAACTAAACTTTGTAAAGTTTCATCCTTATCAAAACCGACGAATAGGTCTTTTTGTGTGAATCTATTACGTAATTGATTCGCTTGATTAACTCCAGTTAAAGTTGACATACGTCTTACCCAATCGCCTAAATTTTCTACCAATACTTTTTGCTTATCATTAAGTATATCATGAATCGACATTTTTTGTTTTTCGAATCGATTAAGAAGCGGCGGATCGGCCGAAGCCAAATTCTTTTCATCCATGACAAGAATACATTTAAAGTTTGGTGACACGTAACTACCAAAATATAAATACCAAAATATTATTAATACATATAGAATTGAAATTTGAATCCTAATAAAAACTTAAATACGAATAAGAAATTCAAATTACAGCATAGGATTAGCATATGCCCCGAGAGCAACTCGTGTGAAATATTTGGCATCATCTTTATTACCAACTACAATATAATTTTGATTCCATAAATCGTAAAGACTTCCTATTTAAAATAAAATATTATTTATTAATATTAATATATTTATAATTTAACAAATAAATTCAAATTAGCCATTATATTAATAAATACCATAAATGATTTCCAAATCTGTTAAAATCAATGGTCTGCCGGCTTCAACGCACATCTAATAATGAATGATTATATTCAGAAAATAAGAAATAAAAAAAGCTTTTTCACCAGAGAAAATCAATTTATTACCATAATTCTACTCAAAACACTGTAAGAATAATCATCCTGATCATCAGGAAATTGAGATCCTAAAATCACAACAGGATCCAAGTTTTTCTTTCTTAATTGATAAGTTAATAAATTTAC
>CAJVPQ010001938.1:0-15668 GCA_910591825.1 Funneliformis caledonium
TAATAATATCTTTATATTATATAGATTTTAAAATAATTAAATTTAAAATTATTAAATTAAATTAAAATTAAATATAAATAATTAAAAAATTATTAAACTTTATTAAGTTTAAGAATAATAATTTATTAATTTATTAAATATGCACATTAATATGTATTTAAAGAAATAATGTCAAAAATAAATTATCAAATTTATATTTAAATATATTAAAATATTATATTATGTTATTTGCATTTCAATATTTAATTAAAAGATTATACTGATTTTTTTAAATATATGATTAAATTTTAAATGTTTATTTTTAAATTATTATATTACAAAAATAAAGTTCAAAAGAAGAATAAGAATAAGAAAATAACATATATAATAAAATAAAATATTTTTTAAATTAATTTATTTATTTATATTTAATTATTATATATTAATTTTTAAATTTAGTTAAACTATCAGTGAATTTTATTTTTTAAAAAAAAAAATATTTAAAAATAATTATAATAAAATTTTTTTAAATTTGCAAAATATAAATATTAAATTATTATTATTAGAAATATTGGAAATTATTCAATTATAAATATTTCAATAGAATGGTATAAAATTAGCATTATAAATTTATAAAAAAAAAAAAAATATTGATAAATTTTTTAAAGGTTTATTTGTATAAGATAATTTTATTACAATTTAAAAAGAATAATATAAAAAATCATGTAAAAATTAAAGGAATATTTTGATAAAAACATAATAAAGAACATTATTAGAATATCAAAGAATCATTTTAAATTTATTATCAATACACAGATTGTAAAATTGAACAGTTAAATTATTGGATGTTATCTACATACAATTTTACATCCTATTTTACCTTCATTAAGAAATCGTTCTCAAATACCTTTTAAATTTTATTATGCTTATGTTATTTTGAAAATACTTAATAAATATATTTATTATTAAAAGTTTTTTTTATTAAATTTAAAACAAATTATAATTGAAAATGACTTTTTCTAATTTCTATATTTGATAATATATAATGATAATGATACAAGGTGGATTAAAAATAATTTTTATTTTATAGTGATGTAAAATTTTGTTATCATTATATTTTATAATCTCAATATTATAGTATTGCTTGTAAAAATATTTTTAGATTTAGAAATAATGTAGTAGTATAATTTATGATAATAAATATTTAACAGTTTTTATACAAAACTATTTTAAATTATATTAAATAAAATTATAAAGCAAATAAATTTACAGAACATATTTTTAGGTTAACTTTTTATTTAATAAAGATAGCGCTATTGTCGATCAGAAGATTACATTAGGTCATTAATTTAAACAAGTTAAAACAAAAGTTCTGAACGCTATTATTTTATGATCTATTGAACGAAATTTCGTAAAATAGTATCAATGTGTTCTTTGAGTTGAGGTTTCACATTGATATGTATTTCATTATAAAATGACTACTGGACACCAAGATAATTGAAGAATGTGAAATATTTTATTCTAATTGAATAATGATTATGTTATGGATTGAACCTCATATACATTTAGTAACTAATTTCAATCGTAATTTGAGTGCTGGTATTATCAAACTCTAAGGTAGACGTAAACAAATAAGTAAGTTCAAGTAAAAATTACTATATGATGGACGCAATACAGATTACAACAAATATTGTTTTATGCAAATATGCGATAATCCTAGGATAACATAATCGGATGATAATATAACCGGGATACTAGAGAAACCGAAAAGATTGGGCAGATTCCATAGTATGCGGCAAATTAGTCGTGGCGCAGCAAATTTCTATGAAAAAACAATCAACTATAAAGCAAGCACTTTAATATATATGATCGATTCATGTTCAACATTGACCAATTTTTTTTTTTTTTTTTTTTTTTTTTTTTTGTCAGTAGATAAGTAGATACGCAATGTTAATAGTAGATCAAGATTTAGCTGATAAATTGTAAATTTTTTTTTTTTTTTGCTTGCTTTCATTATTGTCGTGATGTTAATTGTTTACTGCGCCGCAAGACTATGATCGATTGAACTGGTCAATTAATTTATAATCAATGCCGTTGTTTGATCGATCAAAATTGGTTAAATGTTAAATATCATTTTCATTTTGGAAACCTTAAAAAATATTTATTTTTTTTGCTTTAATTTGTGCGAATTTCCTAAATAAGTTGAATTTCAATACATCAATTTAATATGAAAAATAAATCGCTTTTGCGATGATATTTTTAAATGTTCTGAACAAAAACAGAAAACATTTCAACACTTCAACTAAAAAAAAAAATATTATTAATAGTTCATTCTCAGATAATAGTTAACAAGGAAAATCACAAGAACCACAACATAACCTTTGGATGAAAACATTTTGATATGAAAGAGATGTAATATTAAGTAATAGATCGATCATTGATCGATCAGAAGGCATATAAATTATTTATTCGAACTGAAAGATCAAATAAATCGATTAAGAAATCATTAATTAAATAAATTCGAATTTTGATCGATCATGCCAATGCATAATTAGCCAATTAATCGATCAAGATTGTTTTGAGGAAATTAAGTACCTTAAGCAAGACTTACCTCGCCCGCCGATTTTGATTCTGTGGAAACGTTTTCGTTTCAATTAATTGGATCAATGAATGAATTATTAGGAAAATTAATTTTTCATTTTTCTCAACAATGTCTCGCCTTGATACCTTTTTTTTTATAATCACATAAGAACTTGATGCAAAACTATTCCTGCATTATCAGTATTATGTCAACTTAAGTGCCATGAATCAAAATCAATATCGTAATTGAATTTGATTAACCAATATCATTATATAAATTTACATCCAAACATAATAAAGAACTACTTGGTGAATTGAAATTATAGATGCCTACCGAAACCTCCTCAAAATAATTTTGTCATACCCTTTTCTATGTTTTTAATATAGTTTCGACAGTTTCGACCTTCGTCGTATCGAAAGGGTTTCGTCGTATCCCTTATTATGATTTTAATATAGTTTCGTCTAAGTTTCGACTGTTATTAAGGGGCTTCGTCCCTCATCTATAATTGAAGTACATGGCAAGGAAGTTCTTATATTCTTCTTCTTCTTCTTCTTCTTCAAAAAAAAAAAAAAAAAAAAAAAAAAAAAAATGGACAGTAAGCATGTCGTATGAGGACTATAATACTTTTTTCGCTTTCTCAGTTAAAATCTCAATACAGTATAGTGGATTATTAGTAAAATTTCACCAATAGAACAAATCTATATAACCGTCTGCTCAATAAATACAAGAGATATTTGTTAATCGAACCGAAAATCCAATATTGTAATTATTCGGCAATTTTTTAACTTGATCATATATAATTTACTTATGAATAGTGTTATTTACCTGAAATAGTAGATAGATTAGGTTGATGTGCGGCGAAGGTACTTTATATTCACGTATTCAATATTCAATTACGACGCCCAGTTGTTATATGTGTTACAATATTTTTATTAAATTTTTTTGATGATATTTAGCAACTTTTTTAATTTAATTAACTAGATTTAACTACATGATGTAAAGATCCATTGGCTCTGGCCATGGACTAGGGATATAAGGGTTTCAATAAAAATGCAAGGTGGATCTAGATGGCCACCTAAGAAGACGGTAATGGATAAAAAGGACTATGGCGGCAGTGGGTAAAAGGATAAAATAAAGGAGATGAAGAGAAAGAAGGATGGGTAGGTTAAGAAAATGGAGGAATATTGAAGAAGAAACAAGGAAAGTAGAATAGTGATTAATCGAATAGTTCTTTGAATGCTTGACATAATTTCTTGAACTAATATTCGAAATCATCAATAATCATAATTCCTGTTTTATTTTGTGGTGCTTTAGCAAGCTTTCCACGATTATTGTAGTTTATCAAATACTTTAGATAATTCAAAGTAAATGATAATTTTGAATAAGTAATAGATAAAATAGTTGTAGAAGAGTAGAAGGTACAGCTGCAGAAGGGTAGTAGATAATAATAAGGAAATGCCGAAGAAGAAGGTCGTCTTGGCGCGACAACAGCACGTATACTCCTCGAGCACGAACTTATTCTTCGTGACATCGTTTAAAAATCTTATAGAATAAAAGCTGTTTAATCTTTACTTTCCTCGTTATGAAAAATTTTTTTTTCTCAAAAAGAACAAATTATAAAAAATTCAATATATACATACCTCTTCAGTTTTGAAGTTGGTGTAATAAAATTGAGAGTTCCCTTTCTTATTCTCCGTTTATAATCAAAGTTCTTTTGAAGGCTTTATATGTCGAAAACAAATTTTGTCACCATAAAATTACAACTGTCATTTAACATTAACTAGCAAATAAATATTTAAATAGAATTTTCTTCGTCTTTTAATTATTCAAAGTAATATTTAATTATTGTTGAACAAGTCATTTCCTTTTAAATTAACAATAAATGGTTATGTAACGTTGATTATGTAAGGTAGTTCAACATTAAGCCACCAGACACAGGGATTACGTTGATTTTGAATCGTGTCAATCGTATCGTATTAGGTAGAAAAAAACGTCGATATTCAAGATCAAAATGATTTTTTTTTTTTTAAACAATTGAATTTGAATGTCATTGCTGTCAATAGTTTTTCTTTTGCCATTTAAAGCCCAATATCGAAAGATCAAAAAGGATCTGATCGGGTGTGGCTAATGTTTAGTACTTGCTAAATTTAGAAATAAGTATGTGTAATCTATTATTTATATCGTTTACAATCAAACTTTCTTTATTAAAATTTTACGTTTTTAAAATTTTTCTCAAAAAGTGTTCGTGATTTTGACAAGGTATTGTTATCGTGGGTTTCCATGTGAAATATAAATATTGCTTGCTCGTTGTCCCCGGGATGTTCACTTCTATAGACAAGTATTATCCCTTTCTTCAAATAGGTCGTCCCTTTAATACATTGACTCTTAAGAACTGACTCCTAACTCCCCTTACATGAAATTCCTACTCGTTAAATAATACTTTGATTTTTAAAATCTAAAGGTTTTATTCTTATTTTTCACTTTATAAGGTATTTCGGCTTCCAAACTTTTATTTCGTTGCTGAATTTATGAACGCGCTTTCCCAAAGTCGTCCTTCTTGTCAAGGTTTGTTGTACTTGTAATGGGATTCCATGCAAATTATATATATTGCTTATTTTTAACTTACACATTAATGATTTTGAGTTTTAAAATTCAATGCAAATGGTCCTTTTGCATTCATGGGATCTAAAAACGAAAAAAAATCTGGATTTTGAAAACTAGGGTAAGTTTTATTGAGTTTTTTTACTTACTTGTTGCGATCGCTTCGGCGTAAATAGGTCAATCCCGTGCTAACAAGGTCGTGTTTACAATACCGAAAACTCCTAGAACCTTAATGATCTCAGTTTATTTTTTTCCTTTAAAAGACAAGTATTTCCTTCATAGTTTCAAAATCAGAAGAAAGGAAGTAGATGGATAATTAACGTTTACGACCCACCTGACGTTCTGAAGAGGCTTAATTATAAGTGAGATGATGTAAGATTTTAAAATCCTTTCTCGTGTCACACGTGAAAGGGTTTTTAGAATGGATATGTATGAACCTTAAGGACGATCTATTGATATAATGATTTCTCTGGACGATTTCCGATTTCAACCAAAAAATAGTCAATGGGTTTCGCAAGGAGAAAGAAAGTGTAAAGAAGGAGAATTTTTCAAAATTCCCAATTAAAGACATCCTGGACTGTAAGATATATATGTGTATATATCTATACATCAATATAATATAATATAAAAATTATTTTTATTTTCTATTAAAAGTTGGTATATTTTTTATTAATTATTTAATAAAGATTTTTAACTTTAGTAAGATTTTAATTCAAATCTTTGAATGAAGTTTTAAAAAAATCATCAAATCGATTTTAATATTTTAAACATCTATTTGATTATTTTGATTCATGTATTTGCAAATAATATCAGTAAATTTCACATGAGCACAGTAATTGAACATTGCCTTCCCTTTTCCAAAACTCGGGATCTCGTTAATTTCTTTGAGGCACAGTTGCGGTTGATCTATTTATTTTCATTCGTACAGATCCTTATTTGGAGTGCACTTAACTTTTGAAGATATCAATATGTAAAGTGAAAAGAAAGATTTTTATTTAAATAATAATGAACAATTCGATTTATTTGAAAATATGAACTTTCTTTGTTGTCACGTGATTTGTAATATAATTTTTTCTTTTTTATTTTTTTTTTTTCCCAGAATCGTTTACATAATTATGTTATGACTTCAAACGCCAGCATTAAACTAGAAAACAATTAGCGCATCATGTATTTGATCGTAAAAAAGGCTATCCCATTTACAAACTCGGAAAATTAATGTCAATGCAACCTTCAAAATAATTAATTCCTGACAAAAATGTAACTCACTAAACTAATGCTGCGGCAAACATATATTCTATTTATAACAATTTTAGTTTTTCCGGAAATTGTTGATCGTCTCTTTTTCGGTTGCTTTACAATTACCCAAGCCAAGAAAAAGCTGAAATAAATAATGAAATTCTAATGAAATTCAAAAAACAGTAATAATAATAATAAAAAAAAAATTCTAAAATTAGTCTTATCACAAATTTATTATTACTGGTTCTTTAGGCTTTTTTTTAAAAAAAAAAAATTTGAATTTTCATTTCAAATGGAGCAAGCAAATGTCGAAAGTGAAATACGGGGACGTCATTTTCAACTTCCATTCGAATTCAATGATAAGGACAGACTTGGACCGTGGGAAATTCTGCTCAGCGAAAGCACGATCAATGACTTACGGGAAATGCTGTATAATGAAGACTTCAAAGATATGCAATTAGAGTTACCTCTCACCATTGAAATGGTCATGAAAAAACTTAGGCAGTTATCATCCGGGGCGTGGAAAAAGTATGGTCTCCAACATGAAGCGTCATCTTACGATGTTCCCGTTTACAAAGTGGAGTTCCCTGATAACAATCTGAAAATCCTCTGGCAAGTTGACTATGGGTTCTCTATCCATAAATATTTGTATATGCAACATGTAAAGGTTTGGACTATCACTTCAAGTCAAGAAAAATTTGACACAACATTAAAAGCCCTTAAAAGAGTTCATAAGATCTACTCTTCCGAATATATTCGTCGGTGCTCAATCCTAAGGATGAGCAAAGACCATGTCGTTTTACCGGATTATTTTAAAGATAAGGGAACGAGGTTCACCAACAACGAGTTGGATAATGATAGACTATTAGAAGTCCATAAAATGTTTGTTACAAATAAATTTATACCTATATCTAAGGTAAAGTATGCACGAAGGATCGTCGTATTAACCATTCGACGAACAAATTCCTAAGTAAACCATTTTTCTCGCAGGATTTGTTCAGGTCGCTCATCCAAAGTGGCTCTGACTTCGCTTTTCTAGTGTCCAAGACCGAGTACGAGATAATTAGCGATCCTACGTCGGCCATCGTTTATGGTCGATCGGGTTTGTAATAATCTAGTTTCAGCTAATAACAAGCGAAATTGTTGATTTTTATCCTCTTCATATGATATAAAGGGACCGGCAAGACTACATGCATCGTATTCAGACAGCTCGTCTCTTATCTGAAAAGTCAACTTTACAAAACGCCGTCTTCGCGTGGCAATGATGAGTACTTGTACAAAAGACAAATATTTATTACGTTGAATCCCATTCTATGCTTGCGAGTAAAGAAATACTTCAGCCAGTTGCAAAAATCGGCGGAACTTAGCGGAGAGAAACTAACGAAGGCTCGGTTTCTTAAGTGGAAGAAGGATAACGACAGTAATAAGGAACTTGATGATGATAACATGCACGAGGAGGACGATGAGAAGAAAATTCTGGGTGAAATTCCGAACTCGTTCCGTCTGCTGACGGATCATCATTTCCCATTATTCGTTACTTTCAACAAGTTTTCAGAAATGCTTCAGGGGACCTACGGTATTGACACTCGAATGTTGACCACCAAACAAGTTCAAAGGCACGATGCTGACAATGATAACGCATACGATGAGGGGGAATTCCGTTTCAGGACTCCCTTTGCAAGTATGTCAAACGCTTCGTGGGCTCACTTTGTTGATTACAATCTTTTCGAAAAGAAATATTGGCCTCATTTCAGTGATTATTATAGAAAAAGGCTGGATTGCGAACTGGTCTACTCTGAGTTTTCAATTATCAAGGTATGAAACTATAAATTAAGCATTACGAATATAGAATTTTCGATTTTGCCACTTAAGAAGTTTTTCGATAATAATCTGAAGGGCACGAATATTGAGGTAGACTATCTATCAAGGGAAGAATACCGGTCTATGAGTACCAGGAAACACCCAGCATTCTGTCACAATCGTGATGAGGTTTATGATTTATTTGAGCGATATGAGATGATGAAGTCGCGGAATTATGACTTTGATTCGGTGGATCGGTAAAGACGGTATTTTTTTTTTTTTTTTAGTTTAATTAGGGCTTAATTAGATTTACATTTCCTTTTTCGTAGAACTCTGGCCATATTACGTGCAACAAAAACAAGAACATTTGGTGGACCTCACATTCATGAAGTGTACATTGATGAATGTCAGGATAACCAGATCATAGATTACGAGCTTATCTTGAAACTTTTTGACCGCGCTGACAGCATTTTTATGGCAGGAGATGTAGCGCAATGTATTGCTCGAGGGTCCACTTTCCGATTCCGAGGTATGCTTTTTTTTTTTATGTCCGAGAATAAATAGTTACTCTAATCTCTTATTTTTTAATTAAAATAGACTTATACGCATTGATTTACCAATGGAATCTCAAACGAGACCTGACCGAAAACATTCATTACAATCCCATAAAACCAAAAGAGTTTGAACTAAACACTAACTACCGCTCCCACAGAGGGATTCTTGAACTTGCTTCGTCAGTAATACACCTCCTCTGGAAATTCTTTCCTGATTCTATTGACAAGTTTTCACCTGAACTCAGCGAGGTTGGTGGTCCACAGCCTCTCATCATCGAGGATTGTCAAGCTGAAAACCTTTTTGCCTATAGAAATGATGTCGAAAAGGAAGATGCAAATATTGAATTTGGGGCTAGCCAGGTCATTATCGTACGTAATGAAACAGCTAAACAGCGTGTGAAAGATATAAACAGCAACATAGGATTGGTTTTAACTGTGTTCGAGGCCAAAGGCATGGAGTTTAATGATGTGCTATTGTATAATTTCTTTACTGATTCGGCTGCACTTTTAAAGGTGTGATATTATTAAAATGTGTTTTAAAGCACGATATAGTAATTTATTAAAAGCTGTTCGGATTATGTATATATGCATCCTATTTAGTGGCGAGTAATTCTCTCTGATTTGGATGATCATTCTGAGGGGAATCGGGAATTCTCTCCCGAGAAGCATTATATCCTTTCCTCGGAACTCAAACATCTCTATGTTGCAATAACCAGAGCCAGAGAACATCTCTGGATTTTTGATGAGGATGCTAAGTTGAGTGAGTCAATTCGGACATACTGGAAACACAAAAAGCTAGTTAAAAAAACGAATGAAATAGACATCTTCACCTTGACTAAGAAAAGCAGTCCGTCCGAGTGGAATTTTGAGGGTAAGGCGTTCTTTGAGCAACGGAAGTATGAACAGGTAAATGCTTAAATTTATTCAGCACGACACCAAATTGATCCGAGTTACTCAGCCTGACAGAATCACATTTAGGCCATTTTCTGCTTCAAAAGTAGTCGAAATGAGAAAGCCGAAAATTTAGCTCGTGCGTATCATCTTCAACAGATTGCCAGGACTTCTTTCGTAAGTGGTTTTGATGAAAAAACAGTGAGGTCCAATTTTAAATCTGCTGCTGAAGCCTTTGAAGAATGTTCTCGATTGCCACAGGCGGCTTCATGTTATGAGGTATAACTTTACTTTCTCGAAACTTTTACGGATTATATAGTCTATATTGCGTAGATACTTCAACCTTTCAATCCTAGTCTAATGTGTTTCATTTGCATTTAAAATTGCATGATGAAATTTAAAACATTCAGAACATAGGAATGTATAGAAAAGCCGGTGATTTCTATTCTGAATCACAAATGTTTGAGCCTGCCGCGCGTTGTTATCTTGAGGTCAAGATGTGGAACGTAGCAGGTGGGTATTTTGAAAAGGCGAAACTGTACGATGACGCGGCTCTTGCCTATAAAGATGGCAATCTTAATGATATGATAACTGATTTGATTCGGAGGTAAGCTTTAAGCAACCTTAAATTCCTCTTAAGAATCTTCCATCATAAAAAAAATTAATAATAGCGTAACACTCGTCTATACATTAAATAAGGCACAGACAAGACATCAACGTTGAAACGATCAGCCAACTCAATCTCCACTTTCGTCAAGAAGCAGGTAACCTTCAATCTCACAATAAGCTCGAAGAGGCTGCCGATATGCTTAACCGTTCGGTTGATGATAACGATATAGTTGATGGGTCTAAGCACTTATTACGCTTATGCAGAGATATTGTGCTGAAAGCGCTTATTATAGGTTTCGCAAGCTCAAGCCTGCAGGAATTACGTAGGCTCCATTCCAAAGCGTCTAAGACTATCTCAAAAGTTAAAACTCATGAACGATATAATAGTCTTGATGATGAGTCTCAATCATATATTTCTTATTTTAATAAGGATCTCGATATTTATGATATGGTAACTGAATTAATTAAAAGGTAACCAGATAAATAATTGTAAATTCCCGTAATAATCTTTCATTGACTGTCAATTCGTAAAATAATAATAATATTATTAATAATAATGCTTTGTTTAAACTATGAAATAAGGCACAGGCAAGATATCAACGGTGAAACGATCAGACAACTCAATATTCACTTTCGCCAAGAAGCAGATAATCTTCTTTCGCAAAATAAGTTCGAAGAGGCTGCCGATATGCTTAACCGTTCGGTAGATATTGACGAGAATATAATTAATGCATCTCAGTATCTATTGTGCCTATGCAGAGCTATTGTACTGAAAGAGACGATTACAGGTTTCACAAGCTCAAGTTCCCTACAGGAATTACGTAGGCTCCAATCCAAAGCGGCCAAGGCGATCTCCAAAGTTAAAATTCAAACTAAGAGATCAAAGAGTCTGATGGAAGAGTCTCAGTTATATATTTCTTATATAAATAAGGATCTTAATAAAGTATATGAGTGCGGACAATTTTTCATGAAAAATGAAGAGCTTGTCACTGAGTTTTTTGCAGTAATCATGTGGCTGCAGTTCCCTTCACCATCTGATATTAATATCAAGTATTGGGATGAGCGATTACAATGCCTGCTGAGACTGTGCAAGTTGGCATTTCCTTATTTAGTACCACAAAAAAAAGACAAAATTGCAAAAATCTCGAAAGTATTCGAAGATATTTTTTTCTGCTTTGAAAGCAAAATAAATAATCCTCGAAGACGGAAAATTTATTTTTACAACCCTCTTTATTACCTAATTGATATCAAACATAAAAATAATGAAGCAAATACGAACAGTTGGAAGGTTTATGACTTGGATGTTGTGCATCAGAAAATTTCGCAGTTCCTTATCTCATATATCTACGACCTAATTTCGAAAGTCAGTCAAGATGGTAGAGATAATCTGGATATAGCCTCAATAATCTGCTATGATTTTGCATCATCGGGTAATTGTCATTCTTCAAATTGCCAAATGCATCACGTAACTCCAACACCATTACTTCTGTTCCAGCGCCTGAAACTTGCAAAACTCCAATACACAGTGGTGAGACAATTGGATGTATTATACCGCCAAGGACTACTTAAAGAGAAAAGTCAAGAGTTCCTTGCATCACAAAATTGGTGGGCCGAAAATCTTGTAAAATGTCACATGCGCTATCAATCACCGCATACAAGCTGCCCAGAGGTTATTTACATGGCTCTTTCCAACCTTCCTAATCACACTCGTGATGGCCTTATAAATGAAGCTTACAAGGCATGGTTATTTGAGGAGTCCAGGAATGCTGACGACTTTGAGGTTATGTTAAAATGTATGTTTTATATACAACAACTGCAGGACAAAAGTGTTATTGATGAATTCTGTCAGGAGATGTCGAAAACAAAAATACTTTCACACCCTAACGATCTGCCCGTTGGATTTGAATATTATTGTGGAAATTATCAAGCAGTTCCAGTTGGGAGACATCTCTCGCTGTTTTTCTCGTTTCTTTATTCTAATAAAGTAATTCCCGCGATCATAAGCTCAATGACGTTTATTAATCATACCATAAAAAATATTGAATTCAATCTGGTTTCGACCGAAGCTCTTGGAGATCTTACATCTCTCTTGGAATTTACCACGTCTTTGATTTTCACAGTTGGTCAAAAGTATTGCGATTTATGTCTTCCTCGAGCTTATCTGATTAATTATTTTGAAGCATTTACCTCGAAATCGCTCATTCCGGGTCGAAATACTTACAGCAGAAAGAATTATCTGTCTGCAATTAATAATTCCATCGATCAAGTTCAACAGCTTCTCGACCTGTTGTTTTGCAATGAGCAGGTTTACTTGACAATTATCCTTCGACTGATACGGCTTTTGATTCTTATCGGACTAAATGAATCAAGTTTTGCGCAAGAGATCCTTAAACGTTTCAAAAACATTCATAGTAAAAACAAAATCTTTTCTACAAAAATCAAGAAATACTTAGAAGAAAACGAGTTTGTACGTCTCGTGGAAATTCTTTATAACGATCTCAAGGAGATACGTTGTGACTCCTTGGTTATCGTTCATCATCAAAGTAAAAGCAAATCGAAATTTGCTTACTTTGAAAAAAATGGAGTCAAAAGTCTTACATACAATTCTATTGAGGAATTCCGTTCTTCCCTTCGAAAGATTATATCTTCCGCTACCGGCATTCCGGATGATCAACTCGCCTTCCTTGATTCTCTTGTTAAAAGTTAAATTATTACTCCATTCTATATTCTTAAGTTTTTTTTTTCAATTTTATTTTACTTTTACTATTATTTTATTTATTAACAAGAAAGCTAGCATATTGTGTTTTTCGGGGGCGGGACTTCGCTCCATTATTATTGTTATTATGTATTATTACTATTTAAACCATTATATTAGCAATGAAAGTAATATTGTTGTATAATCATATTGTAATAAATGTCAAAAACATATGTATTTTAGTCATATATTTCTGACCAATGAAATTATGATTTACATTAAGCTTTAAACACAAGTACATTTATTGTGAAAAAATACGACATAAATATTCGTTCAATATCTGCAGATTATGTTCTCTTTATTAATGTCATACGAAATTAATAATTAATTTTATAGCTCTCACTATTAATCTTAAATTTAAAACCGCTAAAAAGTTAACGAATTAATGAATTAAAAGAATTATTAATTAAAACGATAAACTGTTACACATTATCTTCGCGTCTTGAACGAATATTTCAAAAAGTATCAAATAAAAAAAAAAAAAGAAAGTCATCATCGTTATAATAATTTCATCAATTTAAATGAGTTCCAAAGTAAGAAACACACCAAATTTTACAATATTTTTATTCTTGGTTAGAAAATACAAATCATTTTCATTTCGTTACGTCAAAAAATCATATAAAATAACTTTGATTTAAAAGTTTTCATTATCCAATAAAAGAAATAAAAATTACTTCGTGTCTTACGTCATTTAATTCAATAAACAATATATAAAATCTACGAAAAAAAGTTAGCTGAAAAAATATTGTTGTATTCAATTCTTTCGTTTATGATTTATAAACAATTTCGTATTGTAAGAAGAAGGATTTTTATTGAAACGCTAAATTTATCAAATTAATCAATGTTGCCGCTCTTCACTTTCGCAATGTTAATACTGTAATATTAAACTAAAACTAATTAATTAAAACTGCGCAAATACTATATAAATAAAATAATAAGAAATCGGGATTTTAAAAATAAACGAAGTTACAAAGTTGACTTTATGATGTTAAAACGGCGAAAGCGAAGGAAGAAAAGAGGCGACCGCGGTCAAAAATGATCAACAATCTACATGCGAAATTATTGGTCGATTTTTATTCTAGAACAATTAAATGATACTGTATATTTTAATTATTTTGTAAATAATGTCACAAAGTTGTTATCAGTGTAATAACTGCATTCCAAGCAAGACAACAACGGAGATTTTTATTGCTTTTCATATCCAATTTTACCCCTAAAACTCCCAACATCAGAATATATTTTCCGTTGAAATAAGCAAAAAAAAAAATATTGATCATTTTCGTCAGATATATTTCTTATTTTTTTTTTTTTTACATTTTTCGCACGAATTCCCTCTTCAAAAATGTTGACTCCAAATTTAGTTGAAAACAGCAGTCAGAAAAGTAAAGAAAATTCGAAATAAATTTGATGCCATAGTCCATAACTATCAATCAAGAACTTCCAAAATTTAGTTTAGAAGATGCAAAGTAAGTGTTGTTTCACCAGTTTCGTTAGGCTCTACTAAATGTTAACTCGTATGGTTTGCAGTTTGCCATTACAGATTGGGAAGAACTTTTCGTTGAATGAGTATAATACCTTTGATCGCAACGAATCGACTTTTATTGGGAAAGCAAAAACGTTTACATTGTTGATATGGCTATACCAGCGCACGAAGCCGTTATTACTTTGCTTCAAGGTTATTTTAAAGTCCCCAACGGCGGCATATTTATCAATCTCCCAATAAATGTTTTAGGCCAACCATGTAAGAGGCTTTTCTCTAGTTTTTACTTGATCTTTGAATCATAATAACACTTTACGTTTTCATAAAGATCATTATGAACTTTCCTATAACACATCCACTTTAAAAGTAGCTGCTGATGTTACTATCTGCCCAGATGTGACACATATTACAAACTGGATCTTCCCCTTGTGATGTAGAGGTACATTTGAGGTTATTTATATATTGTCATATTTATATTGAACCACTTTCTTAATATTAGTATGTTCACATAGTCCCAAAAAATTAGTTTATGGAATATAAAATGTGAAAATTGGATGATTCAACAATGTGTTCGAATACGTACTTGGTATAAAGAAAGGAAAGGAACAGAACAAATGATCGGTCCGTGAAGGTACGTTTTGCTAATTACTATGGTTTCGTTTCCATTCCTTTTGCATATTAGGCCAAACTATGGTCACGTGTAGCAGTTCCACCAACAGGACCTGTGGCCACACCAGTAGCAAGACTATCAGGCAGATTTGTTCAAGAGGTAATATCAACTCATTATTCTTCCTTGTGATCAATCATCAGAAACTTAAAAGTGTAACCTTTGTTAACATAATAATGGGACTTTGGAACGGTACAATATAATAATAATCAACCCACTGGTTGTAATGCTGCAGGTAGTGCTCCGAGCCGGTCGAGTCGACCGACCTGACTCGAATTTTTTCTCGAGTCGGGTTTATCATTTTTATGACACGAGTCCTAATTCGATAAAACCCGTCAGATTCGGGTCACGTTTTTCCTTGACCCGGGTGACCGGGTGACCCAGATGATCAGTGATCTAATTTTTCGTAATATAAATTACGCGCTAGACTAATTTACATTACGCGACTTGAATTTGTAAACAAATAATATATAATGAGTGAAACTATAGACATTACCAATATAGACGTTACCGAA
>CAJVPQ010001939.1:0-15661 GCA_910591825.1 Funneliformis caledonium
GTAAGGTAGTAACTATATATTTACTATATAGTCACTTTGCAGTTACTGCGTATTAAGAAAACCAAGTTTCTGTAAAGAAAGTTTTAAAAAATAAAATAAAATAAGAATAGTAGAATTTTTTAGTGTAATGCTACTTGAGAACCTCATTTTCCTAGCCCACTTTTATATATATGACTAGAAAACGGGTCCAGAGCAAGAAAATCAGAAATGATTTTTATTGTCACATGGAAAGCGTGATTACAAATGTTTCATAGTACGTAGAATATATTTTGCTCCGACAATTATGTATATTTTATTAAGCTTTGAAAATTATATGATTTTTTGTAAATTAGAAAAATTATCCTGATAATGTAAGGAAATAATTTTATTATTATTTTTTTTTTAACATAAATTAATTTAGTTTATCATCAAGGTTTTTCGCACCACATGAATTTTGGCCGGCATTATGGAAATTAACATTAAATTGTCGGGTAAAAAAAAATTTGAAATGTCAAATGACAACTGTTGAATTATGACGCGTTAGATTTTTATTTCACGCTAAAAATAAAACATATTTAGCTTGTTTAACTTTATGCAAACCAGGTTTCATCACAAAATAAGAATAAAGTTATGCGCAATTCATAAAAAGTACGTGTCACTACAATTATGGTGTAAACCTGTAAAAAATTGCAGAAAGATTTGGTAAGCATATACATTCGAACGATTATCATCTTGTTATAATAAGAGTTAGTAATCCATTGTTGAAATATTTTTTTTTTTTTTTGCATGCATAAATTATTTATGATATTATTTCCATTTATAGATTCATATTGTGATTCAGTCAAAGTTATGTAATACATAAATTTATTTCTCCTTAATGATAAAAAAAAAATATGTGTTCATAAATAAAAAAAAAAAAAAAAAATAAAGAAATAAAAATTAAATAGATCTAATCTAAATGGAAAGATTTGTTTTTTCTTTCTTGGCTTTTGCTTGTCATTGCTAAAACGAAAATCGATGAAAAAAAAAAAAAAAATAATGTTCAATACCCTGAAATTAATAAACTAGATAAACCTTAATTTTTCCTGTTCGTAAAAATTTAAAAGTATAATTTTCATAGAAATATTTTTCTTCTTATTTCTTGAACATTAATACCCTATTAGACTTCATATTAATTAAATAAATTTGTGACTAATCGTGATCACGAAGAAACGAAACGTTAAAAAATAGGAGGGGGGAAAAGAGGCATTAAAGTCGTATATAAATTCCTTAGAATGCAATACCAAACAAAGAACTATACGTAGATAAAATAAAATAATTACACATTTTAATAACTCATTGCATCATGAATAAATTAAAAAAAAAAAATTTTAATCCTTACTAAACGATATTTAAATTCACATCATCATTTTGTGGATTTTTTTTTTATTTTGAATAATCGTTGGATCATTTGGTGGTGTTAACCACACCGCTCTTTTCAACGAAAACTTTACGTGCTTTTATATATGTTTTTTTTTAAAAATATTTATGATATATCACCAAACTAAAATATAATCAGAGTTTGGGTAGATTATTTGTAAGATCGCACACGAGAACCTTTCAAGAGATTATCATGCACATTTCGACCAAAGAGGAAGGTGTTTGACCTTGGGATTCATGATCGTTCCTTTTGAAAGGTTAGGGGCTCTTCAAAATGAACTCCTTTAACAATTGTCATCACACAAATGAATGACCCAAATGAGTAATTCAAAACGAGCACAGCCTCGTGGTTAAAATTCTGACATGATTAAAATAGAATTGTCCGATGGTTCGTGCACAACCTTGAGAAGTTTTTAAATGCGATACTATTAACTTTTTTTTTAGAATTCCAACGATAGCGAATTTCAACAAATGAACAAACAATCATCTTTTTTGTAATAATGTTAACAAACAAAAAATGTTTGACGCCTATTCTATTCAAAACAAGGGTAGTTGCACAAGATGGATGTCAAATTATCATTTGTTTAACGCAAATGGAATAAGATTAAACTTTACACTCTTGAAATCTAAAAACCAAAAACAAAACGTGGAACTTTCAATATAAATTATTAATTACAAAAATTCGAAATTTCGCCAATGATTATCTATATTGGGAGTGTGTAGCATAATTAATAAAAGTCTCCTTTGCATATTTGATCAGAATCCCGCGCAAAGTGAGAATGTGTAATGTGATAACGATACGCAAAGAATTCGATGAACCTGCTATGTTTTGTAAACGAATCGATATGTTGATTGAATATGTGCAAATGCAGCAACGATGAATTCTCAATATAATAGGCAGGCTGCGAATTAGTTATTTTTTTTGTGCAAGAATTTGCTTGAGTAAACGTATAATATTTGATGGGTTACATGTTATTCTAAAATACATTCAGTCGAAAATAAAATCCTTTTTTTCTTATGCCAAACGTTACTTTCGTATAACGATTAACGTACCTTTTTATTGTACCGATTGCTTTTTTTTTTTTATGGAAAAAATAATAAAAAAAACTTTTTTAGTATGTAGGAAATTTGCACAATCTCATTGGTCGCATAAATTTTATTATGGATTTTCATTCATGTCGATAAGATACCATAGTATCACATAATATTAATAAAAAATTCATCCATTCTTATTGTTCTTATCAACTCTGAAATTTTTAATTCATTTGTTCATATACATGCATTAGATTGCAGTTATCGATTAAACTTAAATTTCATGCGACACCCTTTTACACTTGTTCTACTTGCTCTGCTTGTCCTGCAGTATCGCAGGATCACTTCATTGGTTGCATCACCTACCTTCTTCACTTTTCTGCCGCATTTTCAGAAGAGGATAAACGGCCTTTTTCCTCATTACGCAAGAATTTTCAGATGCTTACCTGATTCTAAAAAAAAAAAAAAAAAAAAAGGAAAATTAAGTTTCATTATCGTTATCTTCTTTCTTTATGATGAAATTTGCCGTTCATTCCGGAATGACCCGACTCGGAACGAATTGCCATTAATTTAAAGTTTTTTTTTGTTTCAAATATATTATATTCTTTTAATTCCCAAGCCGAATATTATTAATACAATCTCAATAGAAATATTCGGAGAGATTCTTGCTGCTATTTCCTTATTTGGGTGTGATTCAAAAATTTACTTCGGAATATAATTTTAATGTCCGGTAACAGTTCTAAAGTGTGACAATCGGGCGTAAAGATTTTTATCTTTCAGCATGAAAGCAGGAAGGTCGATAAGAATGAAGGACTAAAAATAAATCGGCCACAGATAATAAGTTGCTACGGTTCTTTAAATCTCTTCGTGAGTAGTAGATTAAGAAATTTATCTTATCAAGTCTATAAACTTTGATATATATTTTACTTTATTTTCAAAATAAAAAAGATAAATAAAAACGTGGGAAGATTTGCTCAATAACATATAAAAATTGATGCTGGATTTACAATGTTTGGTGATTTTAGCTCAAAACGTTCATAGATTTTCAGGATATGCGATTCTACTTTTCATTGTTTATCTGCTTTAACTGGCACAGAAAATAAAACAAGGGCGATATAGAACATTGATGTTAATTATCGGATTGACACATGCATATAGAAAAGAAAGATTTCAAGTGATTGAAACGAAGATTTTTAAACAAATTATTTATTTTTTATATTTACATCACGCTACCCTTAACCCGTATATACAATAAAGCGATCTTCTAGTCTAAATTACAAAGTGTTCCTCTCCCGCCTTATTGTGTATGAAGAGTAGCTCTCTTTTTTTTAAAAAAAAAAAAAAAAAAGTTCCTTATGTTTCTGATCCTAAAATGACCTTAATTGCTTATTTGCTTAGAGTCGAATAAAAAAATCTTATGATAGTAACCCAAAAAATACCGTACTAAATAATAGACATAATAGCGTACATATGCTATGGTTCATGAAAAGAAAATTAAAGGTTGAAACGAAAATGAACATTTTTGCACTTCTATTCAAACATATTTGACATTAAAATTAGTGATATAACGTATTTGAAGAATCAGTTTTATATAACCGAAATATCCTTACCAATTGAAAGTTCAAACCATGTTCGATAATCGTCTTGCGGACAGAAAGAAATGGTAATGGTGTTAATGAAGTGGAAAGAATGCGTTTATTTTTTTTTTATTATTATCATCCTCATTTTTTTTAGTTTTTTTTTTTTTTTGGTGGAATTGGAATTTTCCACGGCTTTTCATCAAAGAAATTCTTTGCTCTTTTATAGCTTCTAGGTCTTAACATACGAGTAATTTAACGATATAAATGAACATATATTTGTAAAGTAATGATAAGACTTTTATGATCAATGACGGGTATTGGAGCATTCGCGTTTGCAGATTATTATTTTTTTTTTTTCTTTTTAATTCCCTGAATTAAATGTAATCAGCAATGAAGTCCCTATACATCGATAAATGACTAGTTGTTTCGATTAAACCTAATCCAATTCGATATTAGGTAATTTGCCTTAAAAAAACCTGATTAATGAAGTCGAAAAAAAAAAATTAGTAATATGTATATCTAGTCCCATTTTGGACAATGTCGGAGTGGATCCACGTTAATCGGCCAATTACATTCTTTTAATAAACAAAAAAGTAAATCAATTTACATAAACTTCAAATTATGAACTACCCAAATGAAGAAAGTTCCTTTTCTAGTAACTTACATATATTATAAATATATTCAAGTTGCTTGGTTCTATGTCGACAATCAAAAGATATATATGACTTTGCCTCTTTTCTTTTTCAGGTAATTCAAGTAATCTGCACGGTAATACCTTAAATTGGCTTAATTATTAGGAGAATCAAATCCTTACACCAGTGATTTGTCTAGACTTGAAACGGCAAATAATAGATTTCTTGGCGACATGAGGGACGATTTACAAAGGATTTACTTTATCATCAAAGTAATAAAGTAACCGTATACAATGGTCCCAGAAACTTTCATATAACGTCAGAACCATGTTTCCGCTTTATCAATTTGCTATTGAATGAAAGGTTAGGTTATACAAAACAATTAAATGTAAATCTCAAGTCATAAGAACAACAATGGAATACTTTATAAAGAGATTAAGTTAAATTAAATTTCTTTTTTTAGCATTACGCGTAAGATTTTGTGTTTATACGACTCAAAGGTGATTTTCTTTTAGGAATTGTAGAAGGTTACATTACCGATAACTCTATATTTAACTTAATGAATCTATAACGCGTAATTTGTCAAAATGAACCCAACTATGTAATGATCGCTTATGGAATTCCTATTGACTACGTGTCGAATTGGTTATGGATAATGGTCACAAAATTTAAGTTTTTTCACATGGTGTATTGACTTTCTTTCCGAGTGCAGATTTGGTAAAAAAGTTATCATTCATTCGTATCATTCATTTAAGACAATAATTCCTGCAATAATGGTGGTAGATATTGTTCTTCATGATTAAGAAAGATTTTAAGAGTTTAGCTTTATTAGCTGATCGCTAAGCATGTAACCTTTGTAAGTAACCTTTCGTATTCGTTATTTCTCGGAATTTACTCCTGCATTTAATTACATGTAGCGATACAAGTTTCGTTGAAAAGATATCTCAATGATCATTTCTGAAATAAGGTTATGAAAAGTTGTTTGATCTTATTGCAAATCCGATTTGGCTATTAATTTCGAAACGAATAAAATCAAAGCAATAGGTCACTTTGAACCTGTTACAACCCATTTTTTTTTTTTATTTACTTACAGAGTAATCATTTTATACAACGATCAAATGATTATGTACTAGAACATCAAGATTATTCGATACGCACCATTTTTTTTTTTATTCATCATCTTTATTCAATGATTAATAAATAATCTACATGCCATGATTTGATCAAAAATGACTTTTATTTCATTCAATGATGAAATGATTATGACATAATCTTGTACTCTAAAGTGTCATGATTCGATCAAGAAAAAAAAAATTCATGCATCATTTTTTTTTTTCCACTATCCCAGATCTTGATTCAAGGACTAATAATAATCTTGTGCTTCAACAGGATTAAAAAAAAAAAAAAAAAAAAAAAAAAAAAAAAAATAGTTACTCTTATTTAATTCTAATGATCGTATACTCCAAGTTATGATCTGATCAAAAACATCAAAAGAAAAAAAATCTATATATAATATATACGGCATTTAATTTAAGGCGGTGGCGTAATCAACGATAAACACGTGATCATGCATGAGATCCCCGTCAAGACGATAACCCCAGACTTTGAACGTATTTCACCGGAGACTTTCCGGGTCAATTAAAACCCCAAGCATTTGGAGAAAAGATTCTCGGAGACCTTCCGGGTCAATTTAATTCTAGGCATATACATTGTTTTGGAGAAAATGATTCTCGCAATACTTTGTGCCTTTATTAAATTTTTTTCCTCTCTTTCTGAATTTGTATTTCTTAAAAATCATTATATATATATATAAAAAAAAAAAAATAATAAATAAATAATAAATAAAAAACAAATAAAGAGAGAAGGCCCCCTCCTGCGTTTTTACAATATTTACAACTAGGATAACTTTATGGTAGGAATTGAAAACATTATAATATATTTTTGGTGTAGTTAACAATTAGGTTCAAGTATTTCCATACCTGTTGAACAACTAGTTTATTACATCGGAAATGTCTGGACAAAAATAGCAAGCTGCACGATGAGTTAATCGCTTAATATGTTGCACTGCTTGCTCCAAAAAGTATTTTCGCTAAAAATAAATTATCATTAAAACAAAAAAGTAACATCCCCTTGGTCTAGGTCCCCCTCGGACTAAGTTAGGTTAGGTTTAAAATGGCGGTGGCGTAGTCACATAAACAGAAACTTGTAACTCAAACCCATCGGACTGGGTTACGACCCTTATTAATAAAAAATAAAAGTGGACTTGATTTTCCATATAAAACTTTAAAGCTTGTCGTTTTTAATTCTGAAACACGGTGTAGTAAATATATTTATGACTGAAAAAAAAAAATAAAATTGGTGTACAAAACCCGAAAAATTCGATCGATCAATAGGATTTTGCAAGTTACGTTTCATGATTCGTAACGTGATATTAATAGCAAAACCGCAACGCGGCAGAGTTGATCAAAATCTTTGCCAAGAGATGATTTTATGTTGAGAGATCAATTCAACAATAAGGAGGATTCGAGGAATGCATATTCAGTTGGTTCGAATTGTCATATACTGTATATATCGAGTAACCATCGACTTAATTCGGCGAGATAATAAATTTAACGACAATCGGGTGGTAAAATATTTATTTTTTAAATCAACATACTTTTGACAATCAAGTTCTCTATCTCTTTTTTTTTTTTTTAAAAAAAAATAATTTATTGAATACAATCATTTACACTTTTTTAATATATTAAGAATATACATATCACTCAAAAAAAGCTTACAAGAAGAAAAAAAAATTCAGAACAATTGGAGAACTAAAAGGAAATTGCAAAAGAAAGAAAGAAAGCTAAGATTGTTAACGTATTTACATTCAAGTGATTGAAAATATATCTCGAACGTTATTTATCAGCATACTTATCTTCATAATGGTCATATCTATTCCCCCCAATATATCATTCGAGATTTGATCTTAACAACGAATATTACAACAAAAGTAGCTCAATATAACCAAATTTTTTTAAAAAATGATAAAAGCGTGAGCACGATCACGTAAAGATGATGATGTAAGGATGAAAGGGGAGAAAATATAAAAAAATCGACGAAATTGAAAATGTTACGAATATTAAAAGATCTACTAATATATATGTATCATACGACGCGCATTGTGTTCTTTGACTTGTTCTAAAAAAAAAAAAAAAAAAAAAAAAAAAAAGGAAATAAGGAATTTACCTTACTTACTACGCAATAAATCTAAAAAAACCTTTGTATAGATGGGACGAAGGAACGATAATCCTAATTCGCTGATATCTTATTGGTCGTAGAATATATGTCGCGGTAGAGTCCGATTTTCCATGTTTCGTAAATGCGAAATCAAAAAAATGAAGTAATTATGAAATTTTAATTTGGTGGAAATATCCACAACTTAAATCGAAAAAGAGTTTTATAAAAGAAAAAACATACAAGCATTTTACCATAGCTACTCGAAACAGACAGAAGTTCTATACTTTATCGGCAAATTTTCTTCCAAGGAGCTCGAAATTCGTGACGTTCTCGAGATTTATGACAATCCTTTTTAATGTGGAATTGTTCTTAAAATAAATTCTGAGAATGAATACCATAACACCCTAAATTTAGAGTAATTATTATAATTATTATTATAATCATTATTTATTATTATTCTTTTTATTGTTTCAATTTATTTCGAGAAAATTTTAAATAAAATTAAAAATAAAAAAAAAGAATTTCGGATTAGAACCAAGGGATCTGTTGATTTTCAGAACGCATTTTCTTCTTTTTTCTCTTTTAGAAAAAAATTATTGAACAAATAATTGGTTAAATGAATGCCGTACTAGGAAAGATTTGTGTGAAAAAACAAAAGCACAATTGAATCAATCTAGCTAAATAAGAAAAATAAAAGAAATTTTATTCTCGTCAAATGTTATTATATTATAATCATATATAAAAAAAAAAAAAAAAAAAAAAAGAAATCATGCGCGGATAACTTTGGTCGTACCCTTTTAAATTTAAAGATAACGAATTTGACCGATTTTTCATCATTTTCCTCCATGAATTTTTAAAATTATTTCGAGAGTCTTTAGTACGAACTTCACATTCCATCGCCTATATTGTTCAATTACAGGTTTGACCAATGAAAATCATTTCCTCGATTAGTGTGGCTTGCTGATTGATCTTTGATAATCAATTACAATTTTTATTTTCCCGCCATTCGAAAGGACCATAATGATGCACCCCTTGCATACTATCGAAATGCGTGTTCATAAACCTAAAATATTTTCTTATATATAGCCGCATAATCTGCACATTTTAGCTTTCAAGGGAAGTTCATTGACTTCCAAAAAAATAAAGATCGATGTCTCGTTTTAACACTAAAATTGAAACCTTATCATATTGTTTATCAGATTCAACCCATTTACATATTTTCATCCCACTTTTAATTATTATTATTATTATTAAGATTCTCTAACCTAATTTATACATTTGTCGCAAGATTTTACGCAATTCACGCGTATATTCTGATTTAAAGAATCATGATTCTAAACAACATATCTTTTTTTTTTTTTTTTTTTTTTTTTTTTTTTTTTGTAAAGGTAATGTAATTTAATAAGGAAAAAGATGATTGCACCAAAATCAGGTAAATTAATCCCTGCCTGGGCCAAATTAATGAAATGAAGTCCCTTGATTATTTTTTGGTCAAAAAAAGATTTTTTTGTGTTATACAAGACAAGGGGGCGGCGGTGTTCCGTTTATTTCATTCAAGCATGAAACCTTGTGTATCCACAAGATGTACGGTGCGTGTAGGTAATATCAACAAAAGGACATGAAAATTGTCAATCTCAAAGAAAAAATGTTCATTGTAAAGAAAATCTCGGATTGTTTGCTAATTAATTGAAACAATGGAAAAAAAAAAATTTTTTTTTCTACAAAAACCTTTGGATCTGATTTAATTTATACATATTCTGATTAGATATTCTTTTTATTGGTTATGTAATTTTGTACAAATTTTTTTTCTTTTTCATTTTCTTTTAATATTGATTAAATCCACGTTTCTAAAACTTGTATCACCCGGCTTCGTGAAGCACGACTAATATGTTCATCGAGAGGATTTGGTTTGGGGTTTTTTTTTTCCTTTTTCTTTACAACCTTTTATGGAAATGTGGAGATATTCTTTGACTCCATATGCAAATCAATCACACAAGAAATTTTTAATAAACTCCGAATTGAATGAGTTAGTCAGTTGAACCTTATCATTATATCTTGAAATAGCCCGATTAATGATTTTGATATCTAATAACAAACAAAACATCAAAAAAGTAATTAATTGATCAAATGAAATACAATGCGTTCTACCATTAAGTCTGGTTCATTGTTGAAATTTAACTAGTTCGGTTTGAATCACGATAAAAATGATCCAAAGAAATCGTACAAGGAACGAAGGCGAATTCACATGTAATTTTTTTTTTCTTTTTATCATCATTTATCATATTTCATATTGTAAAAAGCTTAAAGGCATAAGTTTATTTTAAAAAAAAAAATGATATGAACGGGTGAAAATCAAAAAATACATTTACGGGGTAAATAATTCATATTGACGAAAGAAAAAAATAAATAAATACATATATACAGATTAGCGACACGAGACAGATAACATATTTTTTGTTTCTATTTTTGATCGTTAAACGAGATTAAGGATCAAAAAAAAAAAAAATAATAATTGACGAGAATGAATTCGATTAATTACTCGATAGCCGGGGAAAAACTGGATTAATAGATATTAAAGTCCCTCATAAAAATGAAAACGGTCTCTCTTAGATTATACTTAATTTTAATTTCTTCATAAAAAGAAATTGACAGGAGAATTTTGATAAGCTAACCAAAATTAATAAAGAGCTTTTGAGCAAAAAAAAAAAAAGAAATTGTGTAAAAAAGTGAATCGACTTAAACCGCACACGAATAATTGTATTTCGTTCTTAATTTCATTGAAATGATTAAAAAGGAAGAACAGAAGCACATCTTTTTAATATTTTAAACTGAAGAATCACAATGAAGTGATCAGTTTCTTTCATGTTGGGCATTAAATTAAAAGATCAAAGAAAACAACGAAATCATCACGCGTTGCCATCTTTAATTGAAGGAGGACAAAATATTAAATTGATGGTTCTGATCTTTATTTTTTTTTTTAAATTTACTGAGAATTTTTTTTTTTTTTTTTTTTTATGTAGGAAAGTCGTAAGTTTTTTTTTTTTTTTGTGGTGAATTTCTCACAACCTTTCTTTCAGCGAAAAATCAGAGTGATTTTATAGCATCAGAAAGTATGTCGTGTCTCTCACAATCAAAATACAACGGTTTAAATAATATATTACGTAACTTTTGCTAACAATATTTGTATAAAGTAAAAAAGATGAACAAAAATGAACATGAACCAACTGTACGGATTAAAATTGATTTGCAGGAGGGGTGGGGTTGAACTCGAATGCCCCCCAGATGATCATACGCCGACGGATGAAAATGATCTTCTCTCCGAATATTTTATTTTCGGTTTAAAATTTTAATTTATTTTATTTTAGTATTTTTTGAATTCATTCTCCTTGGCTATGGTTTTATTTATTTTTTTGTTTTTTGTTTTTTGTCCCAAACTCAATTTAGGCGCGCAAAAAGCGCTATAAACCTCACAAGACAATAATCATCACATGACCCATTACATCTTCGTTTTTCAGCCACCATAAAACCATTAAATGTGGCTAAATTTCTGATTCGTTGTCACATGATCTATCACATCATAATTTAGACGGTCTCAAATGAATTTCGGATAAAAAAGATATAAAAAAATTTTTTTTTTTTTTATTATTTATTATTAAAACCGACGAAAAAGATAATTTAATATTCACTCTGAAAAGATGCCTACGACAAAATCTTTACTCTCGGAGTGAAGATAGAAAAGATCTTTAATAGTAATAAATCTTAAAAAAAAAAAAAATTGTTCTTAAGGTGTTTGCTAGGTTAAAGTTATAAAAATAAGGTATTAAAGTAAAAAAGATAAAGTAATAAAGTAAAAAAAAAAATAAGACGATAAATTCGGAAAAGAGAAATAAAAAAGTAAAAAATCGATTGGGAAAACATGTGAAGGAACGGTTAAACGAATTGTATCCATGAAAAGTTGAAAAACGTAGGGTACGAATTGGAATTCAGGTGAAATCCTATAATTATTGAAAAACATTAGCGTGTTTCAACGTGAATGATAAGCGAGAAGATCAAGAGAGTTAGTTCTTTACCAAGACACCCATAGTGCATGCACCATTTGAATGAAAAGCGCGAAACATGGACTGGACTGGTTATAAATGATATGCGAAATTACTCGCGTAACAAATTTGCGGCTTAATTTTTTGATTTTAAAGATCTTAAATGATTATTAACGTTAAATACATAATTGCATAAATCTTTTTTTTTTTAAAAAAAAAAAAGTTAAACATAATTAAGAATTGGGAAATAAGGTGGATTTGTCCACGAACTTCAAGGCAAAAGACTTTGATGGGTTTTTATATCATTTTTTTTTAAAAAAAAAAATTTGTAGAGTTTATCGATCCTAAATCAAGGGTTTTCTTTTTTTTTTAATGTACATGCCTATATTTAAATATTTTTTTTTTTGTGTAGCTAAAAATTTTCAAATAATTAAAGTAAACAAAGATTCAATTTCAAAAAAGAAATTTCATGCAGTTATTTTTATTGTTATTTAAATTTCATTACGTTACAATAGCGGTCATAAGTATCCGAACCCTCATAATTCTTAAAGTTAATTAATAACACTCGATTAAAATTTTCCAAAATTCAAGTACAATACCAATGTTGATCACGTAAAATTATAAGCTTGTACAACATATAAATCAAAAATTACATGATCGATGAATTTTGCATGTAAAATGCCGATATTTTTTAATAAATTAAACAAAATATATTTTTTATATAAATTTCAATAATGACTGAAATGGGATTTCAAAAATATAGCTACTTTATATCTATTGTAATAAAAGTATAACGTTTATTATATTTAAAAATATTATTTAAATAAAGATTTTAGTAATAAACAAAAGTTATAATATTTGCTAAAAAGTCCATATTATAGTGATTTTTTAGATTTGCGATTTGATAAATCAATTTTCTTTCGTTAATTTTACATATAATTTCTATAAAAGTGGCCTTTTGGCTTATATCTGTGAATTTTTTAGAAAAGAGAACTTAGAGTAAATTTGGCAAAAAGTTAATAAATACAAACATTATTCATAAATTAAAAGGAAGAATACAGTATTATTGAAGTTCTCTAAATATCCTGTGTAATCTGTTTAAAATTCTATAAAAAATGTGTAATAAACTCCTAAAAATTAATATATTAAAAACAAATATATATATTTAAGGAGTTTAGGCGTTAAATAATAAAAAATGAAATATAAAATCTACCGATCATCTAACTTCTAAATTATACATGATACAAATCTATAATTTTACAGATTATCAAGGCTAGTATTGAACTTAAATTTAAAAAAAAATTTAATAGATATTATTAATTAACTTTAAGAATTATGAGGGGTCGGATACTTATAACCATTACTGTAATATTTGTTATATCCTTCTTATTGACCTTATTTCTATATAACATTTCTTTCAGGTCGTTAAGAATTTTGAATGAGAAATAGTTTTGTAACTTCTGGCTAAGTCTTTTGATAAAGTTTACAAGTCTTGTTATTAAACCTCTGCTCTAGTAATTCTTGTATATTAAAAATGCCTATATACATCATATATAATCTGTATTATATGTTATATATTTAAACGAAAAAAATGTAAAATATAATATCCTTTATATTTTTGTACTGCAGAAGATTAGCTGACTGTTTAGTGATTTTTTTCTAGAATTTTGATATAAAATATTGGAAAACTTTCATTCTGATCAAAGGATCTTAACTTTCTTTGATCACATTCTTTTTTGTTGCTTATGAGAAACAGCCTTTTATTCTCTTATTACAAATGTCTCAACTGAATCAGATTTTTCAGAAGACTTAGACAAATAGAAGGAACTCTTACATCCTTTTAGCCTTTTTTTATCAATTATCAAGAGAACTATTTTATGTATTAAGTCAATCACAGTTTCTCTATTTATACATTCATCCAAATCTTCTAATTTAATCTTTAAGGACTTTACATCTCTCTCCAATCTTTTTATCCTCTTTTCTAAAATGTTATATTGGAAATGATAATCTTTTAATTGTTTCTTTATCGCCTTATTTTCACTAGAAAGCGCACTATATACTTCTGCATTTTGCTCATTTAGTCCTAATAACTGAGCTAATTTCTCTGTATATCTGATAACTTTCTACTTGCTAGATACATCAGATGAATGATTTTGATTGGTTACTATTTTCATGATATATTCTATATGCTATATCTTGTTTTGAGCAAAAAAATAAAATTAATAAATAATATCCTAACTCTCTAATCCATATTTATGATTAGTTTTCATCAAAGAGTTTAAATGCTTTTGCTTGATGATACGGTTTTCTCCTTAACTGATAATTTACTATAGTATAATTTTTTGCAGAAAAGACATGATTATCAGGTGAATGTTAAAGTGATTTATTGGCAATAGTCATAGCTTCTGATAAATTCTTCGCTCTATGAGCCACAACTGCAAATACTGCCCCTAATTTACACAAATAGCTTAAGAGTAAAGGTTTACCACTTTCAGAAAGAAATTCATCTTTTTTTCAAAAATGCATTTAAATATACAGATCTAGACTTTCCAGAATCTCTTAACTGTCCAGAAGAAATTGCTTCTTAAATCCATGTAAGCAATTATCTTACCCGCTCATTCTTTTCCAGTGATCTAAATACTCAAGAAATGTTTTGTGCCTCTCTGTTTTTTGCATACCCAGTTACATCTCTATTAAATATGCGCAAATTTTAATTTCAGCAGGACGGATGCAAAGCATGATCATTACATTTGCTAGAGCTTGTTTATCAGGTATATTAAATATGTTATACTCATCTAATCTTTTCTTAACTGATTCTAATAAAAAGTGATTCAAAAAATTGATCCCTTCATTTTTGTATTACTCAGTATGCTCCTGTTGAATTTTATTAGATACTCTGGTTATCTCCAGAATCTTGGTAGCAAAGATTATTTTTTCTGGAGTATTAAGGGTTTGCAATTCTCTTCAAAACCTGAAGAGATGTGATAAGGTGATGATAGAATCAGAAGCAGTTTTAACTAAGGTTCTAGATATTGCTTTTACATCTCTTTCACTAAGATTATCCTGAATAATATGCTGAGCCGTTTCTTTAATAGTCTTCTCAGAATAAGTATTATTGGATACTTAACATATATTCACTTCCTCAGCTTTTGAATCTCTTTCTTTAGGGATTACTTAGCTTTTACTTCACCTAACTCTCTTATGAGGAATTAATTTAAATACCTATTCTTTGCTATATTTATACACTTTTTGAAGACGATCACGAATCTGGCATCTTTTTTCTTTATCTACCTTTGGCATACCAGTTGTCAAGAGCTCAAGTATTTCTGATGTATATTGGCTAAGCTCTTTGAGACTCATCTTATTGGTAAGTTTGTGATCTGTAATGAACTTAGTTGTAATAGCAAATATGGAGTGGTATGTAGAATATATGGTGGTAGTTAGATTAATCTGTGGTATTCAGATTATATTAAGTGAGACAAAGTTCAATTCGAAAAAAATATTTCGTAATTTCACTACCTCATGATTAGTAAAATCTATCAGAGGATTAGAGAAAGGGAAAATATATATAACTTATGGGAGGTCTCTTTGAGGCCACCTGTTCTGGTCAAAATATGTTTTGCATATATTTGAAAATTATGAATAAATAGGATATGCGGAAAAAAATACATACAGTCAACTCTTGATATAACGAATTTTGATATAACGAATTTCACAATACAACGAATCTTCGGTGTGGTACAGATTATTCTATATTAAAAAAACC
>CAJVPQ010001940.1:0-15660 GCA_910591825.1 Funneliformis caledonium
AGTGAAATCGGTGAAAATGGTGATCACGATTTTCCTGGTGATCATTGGTGACGCTAGTTGGCGCAGTCATTTAGTTGTGCAAACGGATTATCACTAACAGCGCACTGATAGCATCCCTTTCAGAAGAGAGAATTAAACTCATCAATTATTAATCCAATATTCTCTAGATCAAATATATAATATTGATAAAATGGGTCTTTATTATAGAATGTCTCTGAATTAAACATTTTTCACTAAATCAGTTTTTGGTCAAAAAAAGAACAAAATGTAAATTACTGTCCTTTTAAGTGCAAATGCTACAGGAACTGACAAACTTAAGCTATGGGTGATTGGTATATTAAAGTATCTGAGACCTCTCCTACATGTTAATTTAGACCATCTTCCAGTTCACTACTATGAAAATCCTAAGGCATGGATGAATTTAAGGTTATTTGAAGAAATATTTCTTGATATAGATAGGCATTTTAGAGCACAAAATAAAAAGATTTTGCACTTAATTGATAATGCTCCATCACACTTTAACCCAAATTATCATTTACAAGATGAAGATAATACTTCGTTCTTGGTTCTACTTCAGGTTTAAGTTTTACTCCAGATTCAGATTCTACTTTAGGTTCTACTTCAAAAGGATGCGGTAAGTTAAATTTTTTTTTTAAATTTAAAAGTAAACTACAGAATCTTACTGAATTTGTACTTTTTTAAAGGAAATCAAGTTTCAAGATCAAGAAGACACAATTCTACTCTATTAGATACTCATCAACTTCAGCTTACACATGTTGAAGTGATCTTTTTATCACCAAATATCACAAGTCACCTTCAACCTCTCGATGCCAGAATTATTGCAAGTTTTAAAAATCACTATAAACGATATTATTGTCATTATATGTTACAATTCTTTGAAGAAGATAAAGATATTAATAAGGAGAAAATTAATATCAAAGAAGCTATTGAATATTTGGCAAATGAGTGGTATAATATAACTCAAGAAACAATCTGTAATTGTTGGAATAAAATTGGAATATTGCCTTCTTCAACTGATAAAAATATAAATAATGCAATACAGGCTCATCAAGAGACAATGGATATAGAAACAGCAAGAATCAATCAAATAATTGATGAATTTGACAACCCTCATGCTTTTCCATTAAAAAATGCAATTAATGATTTCTTTCAAGATTTAGAAAAAATTCCAACCAAAGATCTTTTAAATGATGATGAGATCATAAAATTGGTTCAAGAAAAGGTAGATGATGATGAAAATAATAATTCTGAAGAGGATTTCAAACTATTGCCAGTAGCTTTCATTGATGCAATCAAATCTTTACAGAATTGGATAACTATTTTTGAACAACAAACAACAAATGAATTTAAAACAGAAGATTTAGATATTTTTAAAAAATATCTAAATAAAGTACAACAATTTGAATTGCAAGCTAGAAAGCAAACTACAATAACTGATTTTTTTTAGCAATTAGAATTAAAGAAATAAATAAAAATGGATAATTGTATAAAATTTTCATAATTCTTAATAAAATCTATTATACTATCGAATTAAACTATTAACCTCTATATAGTCACTTCACATGATTTATAATATAAAGGTGATTATATAAAGGTTTTATTATATAGTCACACCTTTATATAATCACCAAATTTGATGAAACCAACTTGGTGACTATATAGGGGTCTGACTGTATATAATTGAATGCATTTGCAAAGTATTGTTTATGGATCGAATGAACAACATACCAGGTGAACTGAGCCATGCTTCTGCAAAATAACGTACTTTTTTCACATCACGTCTAAGATCGCTTACTTTTTCTTTGACGACTTTCTCAATATGTCTTTTTAAAGATTCTGCAAGATTGGAAAATGAGATATTGTGAAACAAATAAAAAACATAAACAGAAAATTACCTTGTTCTTGATTACCATCTAAGAAAATGACAGCGAAAAAAAAATCAGTATATCCGTGAAGAAAGGTCGCGTTCACTGCGTTGATTAATTTTATTAGACTCACTTACCAGCTACGGGTTGCTCTACGATAACGCGAATGTGTATTTTGGGCGGGAAAGAGAAGACGAAAAAAAAAGACTATTTTTTTTCTACTCGCTTACCTCCATTAATTTGTTTAACCATACCTGCGATTGCTGAAGCCGGTCCAAATAGCAGTTTGAACGGGCCAGGATCACGAGTGAGTTGTTCTTCTTTCAAACGAAGGAAGGCTTTACCAGTGACATTTTGGCTAAATATTACATTGATATCATTTTCTTCAAGCTCTAAAACAGTTCTATTTCTTTGCAAAAATTCTTTAACGTTATCTCGACTCCATACTTTCGCTACTCAGCTGTCGGGAGATTAGAGAGATTATATTCTGTAACGTTAGACATGGCTATTCTTGGTTTTAAAATAGATGAGGTCAGGAAAAAAAAAATTTTGTTTGGATTATTGGATATATATGAGAAATCGACGTCGCACAGATTGAAAAAGACTAGCTTGATAAGCTTTATTCTATGATTGCGAACTTAAGTTTATTGCTTGAACTGTTGCAGGCAAGACAATATCTTGTTCGTATTTCTTAGTATAAAAAAACAATTTTAAACCAGTTGTCTACTGAATTTTATTTCTTGACAAAAGTAACTTTAATTTTAGACAAATAGTTTTTAAAGATGAAATGATGGAAAATCCCACTAAGTTTCATTGTTTTAAATATAATTAAGAGATTAATATCTTACAATTATAATAAATATTATAAGATATGCAAATGTATTAATTGTGGAATAACTAGTTTTAAAATATTATAATATCATTTTGTCATATATGTTGCGAAATCAGAAAGAAATAAATGTGAAAAATTTAAGGTATGTATATTATAATATACACAGGTTTAATGTTGATGCTTGAGGAATCTTTTTTAAGGTATTTTTTAAAAAGGAAGTAAAACATTAACTTTTTTACAGTGGAATTTCTACACCTGCAAAATCTTGAAAAAATCTTCTATCATTTCTCTTTTAGAATTAGTTGCATGTAAAGATGTTTGTTGAGATGTTTTTTTCCCATACAATGAGCATCTACAGTTAATTTATGCAATAATTGCAAAATAAAAGACTATTATCACTCACCTTTTTAACATAATTTTGTGATTTGTGATATTTTTGTCGAATGATTATCCACGCGTTTTTTTACGCGTCTAACTATATAATTCATAATTTTTTTAAAAAAAAATTACTCTTGCCATAACATCGAAAAATGGAACCAAGGGAATTTGTCTTTAACTACAAAGAAGAACATCCTGGCGCGCCCTATGACGATATCAATAAAGCATACCAAGAACAACTGGGTAAGCAAGCACGCACGTTTATTGAGAGGATAGTTGGAACGTGGCGTTAGGCATAGTTTAAAGAGTAGCAAGTTTACTTCAACTCGTTACATCCGGGAGAACGTTTTGTATAATGTTTGCGACATTGATTAACTTTGACTTTTCATTTTTCTCCCTTTCGCAATCTCTTATACTTGTTAGGAGAGATTTTTTAAAGATTACCTTATTCTAGTAATTAATTATTCAATGATTTTCTTAACTTGATTATTTCTTTTGACTAGCAACTTTTATTTTCATATCTCTTCATATCGAATCCTTTTCTGACAATGACTCCTATGACAATTTCAGAGATTATAGCCGTCGGAAGCCGTCCGAAATGCATTTCATAATCCTTACAAGGATTTTTAAATTTGCCAATCGATTTTCTAAAATTTATTGACTCTTGTCTTAGTAAATGGGTAATTAAAGTTTATTACGCATCTTTGCAAGCAAGTGGAGCGGAGAAGTCAAAATTAATAGGAAAATCGCCGATGATTTATACGTGGTTATTGTTGTTTAAAGATATTGATTCGAGTGGATATCCGTCAATTTCAGCCATTGCCAATATCTTGCTCGAGAAATCAAATGATAGTATGTCAGCAGACAACAAGCAAATTTATATCTCAAGATAACTTGCTTATTTATGTGCCTTTAAACGTACTTGCAGAAACGGATCTTACCCCAAATGAATGATATGGTTTGCTAGTTGATCCTGTGATGCAAAATAGTTTCTGGGATAAGGTAAAAACAGAAATGATTCGTAATATGGATCATTTGGCTGGAACAAAAATGCATGATGTAGAGAAAATCGTGTAAAAATCCTGGAAAAGTGTTGAAAAGATACTGTCTAAAAATAGTCAATTAAATCAAATTACATTAAGCTAATCTTTGCCTTTATGAGGCACACGATCTGATCGAAAGCCTAACCTATGCAACCAACACATAATTCATATATGGCCTCTGTTTATGAGAGAAATTACGATTCGGAAACTGATCATCATGTATGATCTTGACGCACCAAGATGTTTTTATATATGCATCTGCTTTGCAAAAAAGGGAGGAGCATTTGCCATCTTTACTGATACCGTTTCTCTGATATCAAGACCATCAAAACGGGTGTCAGAAACCGGCAGCAAATTTTTCCCACACTTCTACCTTCTGGACACCATAGATGTTTACGTTGAACATTATCAGCCAAAAACATTCAAGAAATATTCAGAAAATAGAGTATTTTATTACAAATGAATATAATGGATCAAGTCGTATGCTTATATTATAAAAATAGATAAAATACAAGGAAGATAATTATGGGCAAATATATTTAATAAAGTCTAAGACCAAAAATAATTTTATCTTTATGCGTCACAACGCTTCCTGGACAAACGAATTATATGGCACAATACCAAACACGAATGCGCTGGGAATTCTCGGACAAAGTCTTTGCGTTGACATCGTTCCGCAATCTGACTACGCATCTGAACTAGTATCAAACTATTTGCGGCTTTGTATTTACGTTTCTGAAAGATGCGACCAAATCGTCACCGGCTTTGCTTCAGAGCCTGTTGTCGCTGAGGCATCTGCTCGAAACATGAATAACGTCAAACTACCACCAACGCCAGTGTCAATGCCAATGCCAATGACTATTTTGTTCAGGTTCTAATAAATACTTGGAAAAATACGTTATCCAATGTCCATCTTATCAACAATTTTTTTTTTTTTAAAAGTCTCATCGAGTGCTCAGCGATAAGCTCTTCATTGCCAATGTTACCACCAACGCCAAATGTCAATGTCAATGCCAATGCCAATTTTGTTCGGTCAAAAGGTTCTCTCACGTAAAAGTTGTTGATAAGATGGACATTGGTTAACGTATTGTCCCAAGTATTTATTAGAATCATCAACCTCTCTCATTTAAAAGTCTCATCAGGTGCTCAGCGATAGGCTTCAGCATGTCCAATGTTACCACCAACGCCAATTCCAATGCTTACGCCACTATCATCTTACCAATGCTGTTGTGTTATTTGCAGCTTTTATTTTTTTTATTTTTTTGCGCTATCAACGCTATCAATACCACAAGAATTAGTCGATCCGATTATATCAGCTTTGAATGAAGGCGCAGTGGGAATTAAGTTTTTATTTCTTAAATGCTTCGAATCTGGTGCGAAAACCAGTGGAAATTTATTTTCGCAAACGATAGATCATTGCTGACTGATCAAATTGTCACCAAAATTAGACGAGACCAAGACTTTAAATTTGACATTCAGCAGCGTTTCACATTTTGTAAGTATAACAAACCAAAATGACGGCATCCATTGAAATTTATAATTCGAGGAGTTACGGTGTTGTGCAAGAGAATCATTGTGGTGTAGATCTCATTGTACCGCTTTTTATTGGAACCAAAGACGATAAACTATGCGAAGATCGTATTTGGTACAAGCTTGCTTTGCTCCAACTTGTGTCGGTATCGAAAAGCTTCCTCATTACCCTCTACATGAACTTGGCACATCTTTCATTGGTTATGTAATTCTAGATCCGCAAAAAAGAAAGTGTCGAATTCCTTAAGCAAAAGGTGGAGAAGGTCGCCTAGAAACGAGCTCCTTAAAACTTTTAGGCTGACCCAACCATTCAGAAATTTCGGTTTTCCAAGAACAATTTCAGTTATCGGTCGCGTTATTTGGATTGAGCTCAAAAGTATATGGAAATGTCAAAAAACAATGATCACAAACTGATCTGCTCCTTGACTGAATTTTTGACATCATGGGTTGATCCTTTGAAGTTTATCAAGAAAGAAACTGATCGTAAGAGCTCATGAAAATGTTGCCTTGCGTTTATGATCCAGAATCAGAAATATTGAGAAGGGTGTCTTGTTGTCAATAAATACATGGGATGATGAGGAACAAAGTGATGAAGCTATACTGTTTGTCAAACAAAAATCAAAACGACCGATTAAAGAGGATAAACTCTCGAGCTAAGGAGGCTAAAATGGATGTTGATTAGATATGGTATTTGTAATGTCAAGGCATAATTAAAATTTTCTTCTTTGATAAATAAATTTACTTATTATCATGTCAATTGATTAATCCACATTTAATTTTTGTGTTCTAAATACTAGGAGAAAAGTTTGTGATTTGGTGGATCGGTGAAATTTGTTGCCAAAATTATAAAAGCATGTGACTTATTTTTTCTTTAAATCGTGGATAGAACGAAAAAAAAAATATTTTTGTACATATTTGAAATCGAATGTCGCACAAAATTTATGAATTGCCCTTATATAGTATAAAACTGTCGCGGAGTAAATAATCGTTTGTGGCAAAACGCTGATTCTCAAATCACGCGTTTATTATTTTGTAACAGAAATTTGAAAGCTTTCAATTATTATCATACGGAATTAAAATTTAATGTTTGGAACAATTTGTTATTTTTTTTTTTACCAAAAAATAATTACTAAAAATTAGGAACATTTGGGAATTTTGTTTTAGTTTTCAAAATATTATTGCAAGGTACCATTAACTTCAGATGATACCATAGCTTTCCACAAAGAAAAGGAAAACAAAAATAAAACATCCTTTATATTTAAAAAAAAAAAGAGCCTTTTTAAAGCCACATCTCAACAAAGAAAATTACTATACTATTTGTTTCATCTACAAGCCTTTTTTAAGCCTAATAAACGAGAACATAAGCTGATTTAAAATATTTATTTTAGGTGTTTGCATTTAAGCCTCCATTCTTGTTTAAAAGAAGAATATGATTTTGCGCAAAACCAGCCTTAGATAGCTCGGTAGATTAATAAAATCAATTCGTTGTGTAACGACAGAAATCTCTTCATTCCGCGGTAAATTTTATATGATATCAAAAAAAGCTTTAAAATACGTTTTTCATGAAATTATATCGGTTTCGAGATTGGATTTTTTTTTTTATTACTTGGTAAGTTCTCAGTTATAATTGATTTATTGTGGCTATGCGATTCTTGCAAACCCTAAAGTATTTATATACTGCATCACGTTATTTTAAAAATTTAAAATCGCATTTGATATAATCAGAAAAAAAAATCTTTTTTTACTAGCTCGACATATGTTTATGCATGATTTTTCTTTTGGACATTTATAAAATTAACGAAATAATTATAAATCGAAATTTCAACCATTTACTGCGGAAATATTTCTGATTCAACCTATATATGGATAACAGTATTAATTACTTTATGACCTGAAATAACTTGAATCACGAAATGTCAACTATGATGTCATACCTGTCAGTATGCCAAAAAAATAAATAAAATTTTGCATTTTTACATTGTTTATTTAGATAATCGTCAATGAAGAAATTCCAAATGATAAGTAATAATCATGATAATTATGTTCAATGAAATTACGTCAATAAATGCTAAGTTCACTAAAGGTACTCTTATTTTTTATTATTTTTTTGTTAGGAAAATCATTATGATCATAATAAATTAGGAGAGAAAACAGTGAATCGGATCGATCTTTTGTTTTCTAGGGTTTATTGTCTTGTGTCTGGCTTTTTGATAATGCAATTTGTAACGAAAAAAGCAAATATTTGTAAAACTTTTCTTTTATTTTATTTTTTTTTTTTTTTTGCAAAGTCAACACAGATTTGTTTATTACGTTATTATTACGCAGTAAAATTCAAAAAATAAAACAAAAAATAATTCATGAATACAAAGAATATATTATATTATTAAATAAATCATTGTTGTTCGAACAAGACAGAGAACTTTTTTTTTCTCCATCACGGGAATTTTGAATAAATGTATAATTTTTTCTTGTAAGGAATGGTGAATTGATGAGCCCCAATATTTTTATAAAAACTTCCAATTATTTGATAAGCCTGAAAAGCCTCTCGTTAAGAAATGAGCCCCGTGAGTTAAATCGCTTAGAATTTACAATCAACAAATGCCACGATTTAAAGGAACTTACTAATAATGCATTAACTTGTTATCTCGTGTTATGTTTCGAGAAATACATTTTTCCTTTGATCAAACTGATTTGATACCATATTGCTAAATCGTAAGCACGCGATGTTGATTAATTGAATTTTATCGTTCAAAGGAAAAAAAAACTGGTTATCGTTTATTTATTTATTTATTGTTTAGAGTTTTGAGTTTGTTAATATATAAAAAAAAATATATAGATTCTTATTTATTTTTTAAGCCTCAATCAATGTCATCAAAAATAAGAGATGTCAAATGAAATAATGAATTTCTCGTGAAACGCCAAAATCAAACAATTCATTGTTCTCGGTTACAAGTTGCATTCTTTTTATTTTTTTTTTAAAAAAAAAAAAAAAGAATTGTTTTTATCGAAATGATTAAGGAGGAAAAAATCATCACGTTAAATCAAGTAAATTAAATAAAAATTTTCCTAAATTTATTCAAAGAATTATTACAATGACAAGAATTGTCTTAAAGGAGATTTGTAAATTTCCCGGTAATCAAAAAAAAAAAAAAAAAATGAAAACGCATCTAAGCCGCAGCAAGCACCATTGTTTGTATGACAAACTGTTGAAACAATGATAACAATGATCATCTAGTAAATACATTTTCATTTTAAAATAAACATGATATGATCCCATATTCGGATATTTATTATTTTGTTTTTCGTTATGATGCCCTTAAAAGTCAAAATTATGATACTTTGTTAATTTTTGTTTGACACAGTTTTTGATTGAGGATTACGAGATTAAATACAACCAAGTTTAATCACCAGTTATACTTTTTAAGTTCAAAAGAGGAAATTGGGCAAACGAGTTTTTTTTCTTTTTGATTTTAATCAAACGGTAAGAAAAAATCGTATCACTCCGGGACGTCCTCGAGTTTGTTCGGTACTTGTTAAATATGTAGAAATCCTGAAAGGAAGAAAAAAAGAATAAGTTAAACCGTATTACGGTTATTATCAAAAGCAAAATGTCCAATTATAAATCAGTGACTTTTACGGGGTTAGTACAAATATATATTCGGGAACTAGGATTTCTAAATTTCGAATTTTCATTTATTTTCAATTATTTTATTTCAAAAAGTATACTGACTAACTATATAAAAGCCACATAAAAACGGTTTATACAATGAGTCAAATCTCATAAAAGTTTTAAAACAAAATATAAAAAAGTTGATATAATATAAATAAATGATAAGCCATTCATCAACGAAAAGCCTCGTTATAATGATAAGCCTCGATATAATGAAGGACACCCTACCCATATCTTTATTCTTTTCCAAATAAAGATAGATGATAATCGTAATAATGACACGTGCGGTTATTTCTATTTTCAATATTTCCTAAAGTTAGACCTTAACTTCTTTGCCACTATAATTGTTTGTATAATAGTTATGATTGGTGCCTTAATAAAGCTTTCGTCATTAACAATTGTGGTGATTTCGAGGCATCAGCTAATACAGAAGTTGAATCATCATAAAAAAAAATACATTTTTTTCGAGTACGAATATAAAAAAAAAAGATTATAATTTGGCTTAGCATAATTTAACTGATGAAATAAGAGAAAGTTCAAAAGGGGCTTGATCAATTAAAGAGTCAAAAGCGAAGGAAAGTTTTTTTTTTTTTTCGGATTTATTTGCAGCCATTTGTCACGAAAAGTGTTGCCACGACTTTGGAAATTTGAGTAACAGAAAGAATGAAGGTTCTTTAACGATAACAAATAAAATAAATAAAAATAAACAAACATGGCTTTTGTGTTCGGATTAATTTGTTCAAAAAAGGGTCTTACAATAAAAGCGGCTTAAATTATCGGAAATTGTAACTGAAAATAGATTATCAATTTTTATTTTTTTTTTTATTTTGCTTTTATTACTCGGAAAATTAAAAGGCTTAACTTAAATCAGAGGCTTATCAATTATTAAAAAAAAAAAAAAAAAAATTGTTAATCAAATTATGTATGTAGCATAAACGTTTAAGAAATACATATCCTGGTTAAAGAAGCCACAAGTTTCGGAGAAAAATATATAAATACGGTACTTGACATTTTGAGCGCATTGACCCCTTTACAAACCATTTGTGGATAGCGTATTGTCTATCATTTCGTAGTTTTGCAAATTCATATAAGAAATTAAATAAAAAAAGAATGCGATAGACTTTTTTTTTTTTAATTTCGCCTGGTCTAACTTAGAATGGTGAGTGAGCACAAGTTCCCGCGAAAATTTTTTTTATTAAATTATAACGATAAAAATCTCAATTTTCGCAGAAATTTTTGGATTTGCAAAGATTTGGATGATTAATTAATTAACAATCAAAATGTTTTGTGGACAACGTTACGGTCAATTCAGTATCAAAAAGTACAAAATATTAAACTGTGAGGTGAGTTAAGAGGTTTTTAATTCGCTTGAAAAATGACACGTACGTCTAACGTGTGTAAATTATTTATGTATTTCTTTTTCTCTTTACAAATAAAAGACGTTGTGACTACTTATTTTCAATTGGATTGAAATTATGTTTGTCAAACCAAATATTGAAGCTTTTAATTTTTAATAAGTAGTCGCAAAAAGTAAAATCACGGGAAATTAAGAAAATATTTTTTTTTTACACCTTTACTATTTATATAACCTTTGAGCCAAGAAACCAAAACACGCGAGGCTTGTGTTACAAACATTCCGTTAATCTTGGACAGCTTTCCAAATTTTTGCCTAAACCATTTTCACACGAAAAAGCCACAATTAGATTCGAATTCACTTGCATAAATTCTCCGCATCGCAGTTTTTTTTCCCACCAAAAAACATCAAAACTCATTCTTTCATATCCCAACACGATGTTAAATACGTTAAAAGTTCGAAATTCAATACGGTTTCTTGAGGCCGTGGTAAATATATTATTTTTTAAAGATGTTTTTTTCCCCTCTATATATATATGGTTCTCACTTACTTTTTTTTGTGTTACTAGATATCTTTTACGAGATATACTTTCTACCATTCTTCGAGAAGGTTATCTCGAATTGTCATAATACATTGGGCCCGCGCTGTACAAGAGTTACAGATTTCAATGGTCCAAGCCATTCTCAGAAGGGCCCCATGAAAAATCTGCAATATCTAGCACAGTTTCGTCGCATTTTAGATTTCTAGCTAGAAATCTAACCTTTTCGTCATTCTAATCATAATTATGATTAAATGGCCTTGGAATTTTTTGTCAAATTGACAAAAGTAATTTTTTTTTTTTTCCAACCCTATTTTTTTATTTTATTTTTTTTTTTTTTCTTGGTCACTTAACGATTAATGTGACTTGAATATCTTGTTTTAAAAAAAAGCTTCGCCACATTTCCGGAATTCAAAAGTATTAAGCCTTCCCGATTATTTTTTTAATCTAAGCCATTCCTTTTGCTGCGATTTACCATTAATCCCTCATCCCCGCATCATCCCGAATTTCGGAATTACCAAAATTTCTCGAGCTCTCTTGCCTAAGCCACAGATTTGCAATCGCCTAACAGGTTTCAATCAACTTTATGAAATTTTTTTTTTTTTAACCTAGCCAAAAAATTAACATCTGTTATTACCATGAAATTCTAAGCCATACCTTCCCTGTTCTATTTATAAATACCATGTTTTTTTCGAGAAATAAATGGCCTAATTCTCGATACATGTTTTTTTGTAAATGTGCATCATTCCCTTTCATGATCAATATTGGAAAGTAAATATTCCTTGGCATGGCTTCCTAATATTGCGTCCTTAACGAGCGAAATATTCCGTTATCTTTAACCGGCGACCCTCCTATACCATTAATTTCATGCTTTAATCGTACAATGAAATCCCTATGAAGGCTTTTTATTTTTATTGTAAGTAAATTAATGCCTTTTTTCTTGGATAAACTCATTCTAATATTTCTCTTTTTTTTTTTATTTTTTTTATTTTTTTTAGATACTTTATAGACTAATGTAATATAATGCTATCGACACGTTGGTAAATTCTCACGAAGACACCAAATTGTATATTAATATAAAATATTTTCCGTGTCGGTTCAACCGAGGATGAAGGATTTTAGAATAGCCCTGCGCCCCGCTTTATGACCTTCAAAATTGCGCTTTGACAAAACTTCAAATTAAGTTCGATACCGCAATTTGAGCACCTTAAACAAATTGCGACAAATTTTGCTTTCAAAAGTTTTTAAAAAAATCCAACAATCCTCGAACAAATTTTATTTTAATAATTTACAACTTAATAATGATATGCTAATCTTCAAGTTAATTTAGTCAGAATCGTTCTTATCAATTTATTTATTGGTAAGGACGGCAAAAGTAAGACGATTGAGTGTAAGTGTTTGACTCATCTTTTCACAATTTTCAAACAAAGATTAACATTCCTTTTCCATTTTTAGTGTATAATGTAATTAATTAAATTAACATGGATCTTGGCAACAATTAATATTAAACTTTATAGACTTCGAAATAATTAATCTCTAATAATGAGTCATGTATATGAAGACCCACAAGATTTATTATTCTCAATTCGACATTAACTCAATAATTTATGTCGAACTGCGACTTCTTTATTTTCTGATGAACATTTTAAAGAAGTCTGTACTTATCATTCGCGAGGTGCTTCCTTTGATTAGTATTTCTCGCTGGTTCATCACATCTTTTTCATCATTTACATGACCCATTTCTTTTTTTTTTTTAACGTGATTGGTCTCCTTTCTATTTATTTTTTTTTTTTTTGACAATGTCATCCCTCAAACTTTTACCTTTACTCATACGAAGCTGTTCCCTTTTTTTTATTTTCTATTTTTTTATGGAGGGATGTTTTTTGTCTTCATTTATTTTGTTGTTAGGAACCTTTCACAATTATTATTGGAATGGCGTTCATGTGATTATTTATTTCATCAATTTCAAAAAAAAAAAAAAAAAAAGAAAAAAAAAATTATTTAAAAATCAAAAAAAAAAAAAACAAACAAAATTTAAAAGAAAAAAAAAAAAATGCTTCCTAATTATATAGGGGAAATATTTTTAAATTTTAAATTCCCCAATATTATATTTTCAATACCCGTCATCTTTATTTACATTCTTAAGAATGACGGAACAAAAAAAAAAAAAAAAATCTTTGGTAGTCTGGATGTCTATAGTAAAAGGAGAACTATATATAGATTTGGTTTGAATTTTTTATTTTACAATCTGTATCTTTCTTATCAGGATCACTTGTTTCACGATTCAATTTTTATTTTGCAAAATTTTATTAGATTCCGATAGGAGGATATTAATAATATTCATTTTTATTTTCAACCAAATTCTTTTTTTTGAAATGAAGGTGAAAAAAAAAAAAAAAAAAAAAAAAAGATAATTATAGATGATTTATTTTTAAATTTTACATAGTGTAAGAAATTCATATATTTTTTTTGTACTATCGACCTAATTTTATTTATTTTATTTTATTTTATTTTTTCAATTGTCGGTAGAAATTTAAATTTCTTTTCACTATCTTTTTATAAATTTACTTTGTAAATTCTTTTAATCGTCTCGATATCTCGATAATAAAAATATTCAAAAATTTACTGCAGTAATTTGAAATCTCGCGATTTATAGAAAAAAATTCTTGATTACGTTTAGATTACCATGTATAAAAGATTTTTGAATTGTGTCACCTGCAATGATTAAACCGGTAACGGGCTACCGATGATGAGTTTGTGTGACCAGATTTGTATTAAAAAACGCGTTTTTTTTATTTAAAAAAAAAAGTTAGAATCTGGTTTATATACTTCAACTCGAGAGAAAATAACTAATAATACCATGCGTTCAACTCCACGTTTTAAACTTTAAAACTTTATTAAAAAAAATTTTTTTCAATAGCAACGGCAAAATTTCCTTCAACAACAGCAAAAAATTCTTCTGGCTTGATTTAATAAAAAACGCTGTTAAAAAAAAAATTTAATTGGATGATCAAATAAGCCGATCAAAAATTCAAATTTGATCACGTTTTAGGATTGGATTTTGCGATCAAAAATCCGAGTGATCAAGAAATGAATCTAATAATCTATAGTTTTACGGTTATAAGATAACAACATATGAAAAAATTAAGAAAAAGTCTTAAATGATGCAGAAGGAGAGTATTAATAGGCACAGAAGAAGTTGGAAGAGTGGAAGAAAAGGAAGTATAAAGAGAAGTGGAAATGAGGAACGAAAAACAGGAGAAAAGGTGGGAAGATAGGATAGAGGAGTTGAAAAAGACAACGGAGGAGTTGGAGAAAGAATGGAGTAAAAAGTTAAGTGACTCAAGGGGAAAGGCAATGAACAAATTTGTGTAAAAAAATATACAAAAAATTATTTTCTTTTTATTCCATTCCATTTATTTATTTATTTGGTATACTTTAACTAATCTGTACTTCTTTGTTTCTGTTTCATTATTTTTGCTGCTGCTTCTCATTTGACATCATAGAGATAGACGTTGATGAAAATAATGGTAAATACCATTTGCATTTTTTTCTTTTGTATTTATTATCTCATTTTTAATTAAATATGCAATCTTTTTGTTCACCTCTTTCTCACCTAAATAATCTTGGTAAAAGTACAAGAGCAATTGCTCATCCTGATTGAATTCAATGAAACGTAAAATGGAAAAATATAGATTTCCAGGTGGAGTCCACTTGAGGCCCCAGCTATCTCTACACAAGGTATGTAATACCACTTGTTCACACAATTTTTTGTTTTGTTTTAAAATATTAATATTTACCAAAAATTGATAAAGAAACGGATATTGGAAGGTTATTATGACAAATTCACTCAATATGATGAACTTTCCTTTCACTTCAATAACCAGAATCTATTGACCATATAAGTATATCAAAGCATGCTCACAAAGGACGTTCCATGATCTAGTGCTGAAAAGATTATTTTACATACCTCTGACAGATCAAGAGAAGAGATTATCTACTATCGCACTGCACGGGTTTGTTACACTTCTTAAACGGACTCTAGAAAATTTAGGGTGGAGAGAGACAGAAATTTCTTACAATGATGATTCTGACTGCATCAACTTCTAAGATGGCTAGGGCATGGAAGTTCTTTCAGGGGATTGTTTCAAAGGGCATGTAGGTCACATAATTGCAAGATTGCAAGAAATACCAGATCAAAGAAGAAGTGAGACTTTTATGAAAATGATTTTGTAATCCAAATGTGCTTTATTCTAATGAGGATTCCTTTGCCATGAAGCCTCTCAATTATGAAATACGTAAATTCGGTAAATTAGAATAATTAAGACTATACAAAATGTTCTTACACAAGGTACCGTATTCTTCCGAAAATAAGCAACATATTTTTGTTATAGTGTTGCTTATTTTCGGGTAGTTTATGAATCTTCGA
>CAJVPQ010001941.1:0-15658 GCA_910591825.1 Funneliformis caledonium
AGACGCACATTTTATATTTATTGCACTGCATGTGATTCCTTAGTATTTATCTGTGATAATACCGAGAAATGCGCAGAAAAGCATCTGAATGAATGCATTGCTAAAATAGAGGAAAGGCGTGTCGTATATTATAGATCTATATTATGGAAACGAAAAAGTAAAAAAGCGCTTAGTGGTGATGAGATTGATGTAATTTATGGTAATATTTATTTTAGATACAGAAAAAGCTCTGAGTTTTATTGTTCTTGTACTTCAAAAGAAATTAAGAAAAGTGCTGCATATCAATTAATTAATAGTGCAAAAATTATAAAAATTATCCAATGGGCTTGGAGAGCTTTCAAGTTGGAACCCGAAACATGGCCAAAACAAGTTTGGAATATGGTGAGAAATGATAATACTCCTGACGAGAAGAAGTATTTAGGTATAACTCCTCGTAGTATAAGAATTCCTGATGATCGATATGTAAACTATTTTGGTCAAAGAATTCTAGCCAGAGATATACCTGCACATCATCAGAATGAACCTAGTTTGCATGATTTGTATTATCATTATACTCCACATGATTGGGCAGAAAAGAAGAAAGACCAATTATATGTTCGACTAACTACTATAGTATATATAATTACTTTTATAAAATCGTATCAGCAAGATTATAGATTTGTTGGTTATAGTGATTAGACTATTATGCTAAAATATCTAGCAAATCCTGGACATTATTGTACTACTAAAGACTATTATAACAATATTGTTACAAACTTTGTTAAAATTTCAGAATACGCACGATATAAATGTAAAAAGGAAGGTAAACTATATCTATATAATTCACTAAAAATTAATATGTTCAAATCTTCCTATATTACTACTTTTGACAGAGGGTTAACTATTATAGATTTCTCAGATTTTAACAATAACTATGAATATGTGCAACGAATTCTTCAGACTATAGAATCAATATTAAAATAGTATATTTTATATTCATATATAAATTATCAATAAATTAATCAATTTATTTTTTTTTACTTTGCTCATGTAACACTCTACATGTAGTGATCGCCTAGTGAAATTGTAACCTGCAGATGCTATGCATGATCTGGATTAGATTCTCTAATCTATAACTATTTTAATAAAGTATTTTTCCAGAAGTTTAGAAAGATCAATGAAGCAATCTTAGAAATTCTTGATTGCGAGACAATATAACTATCAGTTTGAGAATTTCTATGTAACAGTTATTTAGCAAGCTTATAGGAATTACAAGAAAGTCCCGAATCTTTGGCAAAATGAGTTTGAGAGATAGTAAGAAAGAATGAAACTCCTAATGATATGAAGTTTTTAGATATAAAAAATGAATCAGAACAATCAGAATATATTTGTTATGGGGATGAGGGACATTGTTATCCAGTAAGAAATGATTAGATGTATGAGAAGAGAGCCTAATTATGACAACGATTATCTTTTATAACATTTATACTTATTAAGAAATTATTATATCAGCAAGGCTATATAGTTGTTAGAGATACATATTGACTTGACATGTTAAAATGACTACGAAATCCAGAATATTATAGTATTTATAAAAGTATAATTTTGTATACTTCATCAGAATTTCAGAATACGAGGCATATAAAATTAAAATATCAGAAATGAAACCTATATGCGATTCACTATTAAAATATATACATCATATATATGGAAAGGATATTACTGTGAATTTCACAGACTTAGATGATAATTATGAGTTTGTGCGCTGAATTTTTCAGATCAGTTCTTAATCCAAATTCTGAATATTGTATTTATATTATCCAGTCATACGAAATTCTTCAAGGCCAATGCATGAAGGCATGTACAATATAAATTAGTACGTTTTTGATCCTCGTTAAAGTATATATGATGTAATAGGTAATACACAGCAAATCATCTGTAACTCTGTATAACTGCTTGTGCGACTAATTAATTTTCACACATAAGAAATCAATTCTCAAATGTTTCCCTATCTATCTGAATAGCATTTATTTGTATTTATTTCTTCCAGAGCATTGCATTGCTATAGGCTATTCCTACTAGATTTTGATCAGAGTATATTTATATAATGTTACTAGGCTTTTATTACTGAGTGATCGAGCAAGCAAAATAAAAAGTATGTATATGCATACTCTCTAACCCCTTTGCAATATTAAGATCTACAATGCACATTCTGTATGTTTTACTCTTAAACATAAAATTTTGGCGTAAAGTGCCTCTCCTATCTCTTTTTCCAACATGAATATGAGTTAGAGAAGACGTAATTAGAAAATATAAGACATTTAAAAAGGTAGTATAGCGAAAAGGTATTAGAATCTATTATACATTATTTTTTTACTTTGCCTAGCCAGCTTTATACTAATATTAACTTTTTTCTTTTATCAAAACATGAAAGAATTCCTTTTAACAAGAGAACCTCTTAATATCATCAGAATTTCTATAGTGTTGTTTATACAAGTAGAAGAAGGTAAATGGACAGGCATTCTTGAGAAGGAGGTGGAGAATTTTGAGAATGTTTTAAAAAGAATCTTAGAACTAGTCCCCTCAGAAGATGTCAAGCGAAGAAATAAACTTCAAAGTTTTGATACCAAAAAAAAATTAGCTAAACAGGTAAGGCGATAAACTATTTTTATGATAAATATATAAATATGATAACATGCTTTTTTTAGGTTTCCTAGTATGGTATTATTACTAACGAAAGGCTAATGTCTGTTATAATATTATTACTTTCTACACAGTAGTAATTAGTTTATATTATATCTACATATCAAATATTTTGTCAGCACTTGAGACTTTATGAAAATGGAAACCTAACCTAATCCCATAATGTAAAATGAAATTATTTTATCAAACAAATTTTAGAAACTAATTATAATATATTTTAGGTTATAATTGCATTCAAAGATCTATATTCACTCTCAGAATTAGAAGCATTAGTAATTGATACAGAAGTCTGATATGAAGATACAAATATAAATTTACGATCTTTAAAGTGTAACATTGAACATATATAACTAAAAGCGCTAGTTATGAGAAAACTAAAGATAGCACTGCAACTAGTTACAATTGATGACAAATAAGCATCACAGGGTTACAACTAGTTGCAACATTAATAAAAATTAAGTTGCAACTAGTTGCAACTGGTGACAAATAAATATCACATAATTGCAACTAGTTGCAGTGCCATTTTTAGAGAAAACCATGTGGGAGAGAATAGAAATAGAACTTAAGAAAATAAATATAGAAAACTTTGGATTCGATCATCCGATTTGTTCAAGTGGTCTAGATATCAAGTTGGAACCCTTTATAAATATGTCTGGGTCAGTTTCTAATATTTTTAAGGAACTATTTTGAAAATATAAGTTAGAACAGAATTATGATATAATAGAAGCCTATAAAAAATTTATCCAAAACGAAGAATCGAAAATTAATATAGATGAGGTTTTGGGTAATATTAATTATAAAGAATGGTTGAATAAACCTGAAGAATTGCAAGATCTAACAAAACGGATGTTAGAATCAATATAAGTAACCGACAAGCAAATCTTGTAAAATCTGTTTATACAATTTTTTACTTTGCTCATTAACTGATAAATAATTATAGGCTCAAGGTTTGGAAATTGCCAAAATACGAAGTATATATAAAGAAGGGAAAATTGATAAATAAAGGATTATATGTTTGTAAGGTTCTAGCGCCATTATTAAACATAGTGATGAATGATTTACCAGAAAATCTAATAGTATAGGATATATGGTAGGCTTAGTTCAGAAGGTTACACTACAATACTATTATATCTTTTGCTATAATTAATGTTTTTAAATTAAGGGATGAAGAAGGGAGTTCAGCTAGTGCCATACGAAAAAGTTCTCGTAAAATTGCCTGAAGAGCCAATTATATGATGGTAGTTCAGCTAGAAAAAAATGCTGAACTTGAAATTATTTATCTTGAGACCAGTAGACTTAATTCCAGTCAAGATAAGCGGGTTTGTGATCACAAAAAATTAATACGTTTCTCTAAAGATTCTATCGATACTATGAGAAACATGTTAAAGCTTAAAAAGATATTTAACCAACCATCGAAAAGGCAGAATTTATCCATATTTACTATTAATATCGCAGGTATAATAAATTACTTCTATTTTTTACATATTTATATATTGCTCATATTCTGCCTCATCTATTGCTAGGTGATGTTATAAAACTTTATGCTATGTGAAAAGAATCGGGTATTTATAAGTACTATTTAATAGAGAAAGTGACAATTTCATTACATATGACTTTTCAAGTGCTGTATACTCGCTTATACATGCGTTAATGACTCTGAGAATGGCTGTCGCATGTACAATTCATAAAATATTATATAGTTCTGACTCTGGAATAGTGAGCATAATTCTAGTGAAATAATAATAATAGTTACGACCTCTAAAATTCATAGAATATAGATTTCATACATGTATTTTTAATAAGTTATATTATTAATAAAGCAAGTGTATCAGATAATAAAAATTTTGAATTTCAGCAAACTGAGTTCGCTCAAAATCACGTGATTTTTTATTTTTGAATATTAACATACTAATACTACATTATGCAAATATGCAATTTAAAATAGATAATTTCAGATTAACTGATTCATTGAAAAAATTGTTGAGCTTAAGGCCAGAGTTGCGAAATTGAAAGATAAGCAAACACAGAACGAATTAATAAAAATTTGCTATCCGTATCATGTGATAAAAACTATTAAGATTTTCTGTGATCATTGATCACGCAAATAGTACCTAACCAATCCCCTACCAGATATGACGCAATTCGTAATATAGGCATGTAAAACTATAGTCTATAGATGAATTTTGCATGCAAACTTTTTTTGCACAAAACTATATATAATAAAATGTTCTACTCTGACTATAAACATATTATTGATAGACTTTCAGATAGCCTGGTCAATAAAGCATATCAAGGTCTTTTAAATCACTCTAAAAACTCTGTTTCATTAGAAATGATTTCTGGGAAGTCTGGTTGAATTGAGTCATATCTAAGACATAAATTAAAAGTTTATGAGAATTCGTTAAATAGGAAACGCATGGCTCAGATAAAATTATTGCACCCTTGAAGCTGACCAAAATGTAATATATTTCCAGCATCATTGGCTATTGCAGATAATGAAACTTAAATTAATAATACTACTTGTGATCACAAGAAAGAGAATAATTGCCAGATTATGAATGAACTTAAAGTGTTTCACCAGCACCTGCTTGACTATAATAAAAGAACTTTCGAAAAATTCATGCAAGACATAGAAAGGGAATATAGAGAGCAGATTAGTGCAAATAAGAAATTGCTATGTGAAAATGAGGATCTGAAGATGCAAGTGCAGGAGGTAGAAAAAAAGCTGGTATCCATGAAGTCAGATTCTTCTCATTAATTAGGAATACTTTTTTCCTTGTACTTCTGTAAAGTAAAATCCTGGTTAAGATCACGCACTTTTTGAGAATCTATAAAAATCAAAGGTTTTCCTATTCTCTTTTATAATCACGAAAAAAAAGTCATTTCACAGGCCTCATCCAAGACAGAGAAGAACATGTGAAGAATATAAAGCTGAACTGAAAGAGGAGAACTATCATCTTTGTAATGAATTACAGACAGAAGTTGATACTAATCGCCAGAATGAGAAACGAATTAATCAACTAGAATGGGATTATGCCCGATGTGAGCAAAAAATTCAAAATCTTAATAGTGAAATAGAGTGTCTTGAAAATGCTTCAGAAGAGAAGATAGTAGAATTAAAATCTGAAATTTCTATTCTAAAAAGTCAGCTATATCAAGTTAAGAAGGATGTACGAGATAAGGAAAAAATTATCTTTAGTTTAAAAAAACAGTTAGTAAAATTTGAAGAGCAAATTGAGAAATTGCAATACTAGATCAGAAGCATCTCATCACAAAAAAATTCACCTGAATGAGAGAATTCTCTATACTTGTATAATTCTGATGATAATATGGCTACAATTATAGAATTAGCAAATGCTATAGATAGTTATATGGATAATCCAACAATAGGTAGAGAAATCTTAGCAGATCAAATAAAAAGAGCAACAAGATAAATTCGCTGAAAAGAAAATAATTTGCAACAGGATATATTTTAAGAGCAACAGAGGCGCTATAATACAGAAGCTAAACGTGGTAATGAAATTATATGAAGACAACTTGCTAAAGAGTAGAAGCAAGAATTATTAGTGATCTTCAGTAATATCAAACTAATACTCAAAACTAGGTAAATAGAATGATAGGTAATATAGCAAGAAAGTAAATCCGTATAGATGTGCTGGTACAGGAAAAATTTGCCTTACAATTATTGTATCAGCGAAATGCCCATCACTTATAGCAAAGTAGAGGAGATATAGGTTTATTAGAATATAATCAGGATAGGCTTTATGAGTGATATAAGAAATGGAAAAATAAGACCTGTAATGCTTGGCAGAATATTTTAAATTTGCAAGGACAAATTTTAGTATTACAGAATAATCCACTAAATCAAATCAATATAGCAGGAATACCACAACCATTTTTGACTGGAATGATAATATCCCTGATTTTCTTGTAAAACTTAGATTATACTTGCAAAACCAAAGTGTAGACCCAGCAGATAATGTAGAAGCTCCAGTAATAAGAAGAGATCAGGCAATAGAATATTTAAGAGGATGTATGAGAAGAAGAGCCTTAGAATAGTTTAACGAAGAGATTATTACAAAGTAGAATTAGGAATTAGTGAACTTACTTGATAATACAGGACAGATTAACTTAGTAGTTGTAAATGGACGAAATGCAGGTCAAATAGAAAATCAAGCATTGAATAAAACTTTTGGCCAACCAGAAACTGCAATAGTCAAGTTGAGAACTGTAGAAGATCCCTGAGATGAAGATTGGTACATAGTAGGTGGTTGTTCTACTAACATTACTGTTAATGCATCAAATGCTAACAATGGTACTATAGTAGTTGTAATTGATATTCATTTTGGTTAAGCCATATGGTGGCTAAAAACACATTTTTTTATAGTGAAAGAAGAGCTTTAGGATTTAATATATGGAACAATTAGAAAGGGGAATATGACTATAGATAAATTATATAAAAAATTATTATGAATAGGAAGACGAGCCAACTATAGACCTAAAGAATTATGTAGAAAGTTCTTAGATGCTCTTCTACTTCCATGGCTTGAAAAAGCTGAGGATATTAGTGAACATTTGCCATTGAATGAATTAGCTAAAAAGCTTTATGAGATAGAGTTACGCTAAATAGCAAGACATAAAAGAGATAAAATACCTGACCCCTAGCATCTAATTGAGTATCTCAAGAAATATATGAACCCTCGCCTACTTCAGCTCCTTAATAATAAGGAATTTCCTTGACAGATATATAAAAAACATTTCAAGACACATTAGTATAACAAAAAACTGAAAACCAGGCATTAGTAAAGAAAGACAGAATTACAATCTCAAATGACTCAACAAGCGCTTTACAATCTGTTGAACTAGTTAAACAGCTAAGAGGTCTATCATCTTCATTGAAAATAGAAGAAGATCTCAAGAATTATTATGTAGCCAAATACTTAAAAGAAGTAGGTCTACTTAATAAGGAAGATTTAGACTCAGATTATTCTGTAAAACCTTTTCAAAGATCTCGTCTACAGCGAAATAATAATTCTGTTAGATTTGATAAAATTGAAGAAGGATTTGATGAAACTTTTGATGCAGTAAACCAATTAACCAATCAATTTAAGAAACGTAAATGTAATATTTGTGAGAAACTGGTTATAGTAAAGGCAGTTATCTTAATAGACAAATAACATGATCTAATTTTAATCAGTCTTATTTTAAGCCTCTCACACCTATAAATTTTTAAAATATGTCTCCAGATTCTGATAATGATGAAGATAATAGTGGTAATTATAATAAAGTAGAAAATACATGGTATTATACACTGAAAAAAAAAACTACCACTAAATGATAAGTTATCTCTAGAGTCCAGTTAGCTAAAAACATATGATGAATTATTTTCAAAACTTTTACCGGCAATGTGAAAAATGTGTCAGTCTCATACAGTTCAGTAGAAAAAATTAAAATCAGATGAGTGGTTTTCATCATTACAATATTTGAATGCTAAAATAGATAATTTAATGATTTCTAATTCTTTTTAGATAATGCGAGTAAGTTTAAGAAAATAAATGATACAATAATTAATGCCTTTGGATGGAAAGCTGATAAGTTATCTGACTTCGCAATAAAAGGTAACTCCAAATATATTACTGAGTCATTGGAATAGTTTATAAATGTACCAATCAGTATAAAGGATAAGAATGGTAAAACTGTCATATTGATAATGGAGAATTTGAACCAATGTTATGTTTAGGTATGACTCTTCAATCCAAATAAAAATTAATTCTGAATGAAGTTACATGAAAAAGCTTACATTATCTCAATTTTTAGTAAAGCTCCAGAAGTTAAAAATCCACTCAAAGAGGAGTAGGACCAAGCATCCATTGATTCTTCTAGCCTGACTGATGAGAAGGTCTTAAAAAAAGTGTGAAGAGCTTGAAAAACGTCTCTTGAAAACTGAAAAATGGATTGACTTAGCATTAAATACAGGTAAATTTCTAGTGAAAAGATACTTTCAGCTTACAGAGATAAGAATAGATGCGTAATAATTTTTCCTGTAATATTTAATAATTTTTTAAGATTTGATTCTCATCTAGATGTATCATTTTTTTCTGAAGAAGATTCGCTTTTTGGTTTCGTATTAATCTTTTTTTCTGACTAATCCTCATTAGTTACTGTGTTCAGATTAATAGAATTTTTACCATTTTGACTAGCGTCTTCTGCATAAATAGTCCTATTTTCTAGTATATTAGTAGAAGAGAAAGAAGTATCAGCATTGCACTGCAGTTCTAAGAAAACTTGCTCTACGTCTTTTGACTGTAAAGATTCTTGATTATCTTCTAAAATCAGGCTAGAAATGTTAACAAAATCTATAATTTTACGCTATTCTTCTATTAGTTCAGGAGGCCTCTTATTATCAATAATTTTTTGATATGTTGTTGATCCTATATGATATTTTTTACACATAATACGTCAAGCATCTGGAATATTATTCTGAGTATTTCTGATTTCTTCAATAGATTCAGGTGATAAACAAGTGGTATCTAATCTAAGAAATTTACGGGTACAGGCTGTTTGTTTTTTATTCATAGTTTGCTAATAATAAGATCAATATGATACCAATAAAAAATTTGTAGAAAATTTATTCATAATATGTTTGACCTTGATCTGATATCAGTAATATATTAGTTTTATATGTGTAAGAATTCCAATTTCTTAGCCATCTAGCATAATTTACTCTTGATCCAAATAGAAATCAGTTTAAGATATATATGCTTCAAATATCATATTTATTTTAAACTAGTTGAATATTAGTTTATTATTGGTTTAATATTAATTTCTAACTCTTGCTTCTTTTCAGGTAAAAAAAATAATTACCTTGGCTAACTATTATATCTAGATGTGCCAAAAAATATTTTAGAGAGATTTTTTGCTTTTAAATAAATTCATATAGCAAATATGCATACGCTAAATAAGATAAATAATAAGACATCCTTTATATCCAGCAATAAACTTGAAGATGAGGTGAGAGAACTCAAAAATCAGATCATCCATAAAGATATTTCTTTTACAAAAGCTAAGAATGTGATCTTTACAAAATTGAAAGAGATACAAGCTCTCCAATTGGAAATAAAAGAGTTAGAAATGAAGTATTTTTTAGCCTAGAAAGACTTATTAGAAATGGATTCTCTTAGACAAGAGTTAATGCAGTCAAGGCAAAACGTTGAGCTAAAGAATGTTAACTTAGATCTGAAGAAAGATGAATTAAGCAAAAAAAAGGTGAATTAATATGGTTGAGGGATGAATTAACCTCAATATGAATAGAATTGATGAATAATAAAGAAGAATTAATGCAGATGAGAGATAATTTGTTCTCAGTATAAAAAACATTATCAGATAAAGAGATCCTCCTTCAAGAAACTAATGATTGTTTAGCCGAGTAGATCTCAAAAATATCCAGCAAGTTTGAAGTACTTGAAGATGTTAAAGGACTGGAGAAAGGTAATAAAATCACTAATCCTGAAACAACCTCAATATCACCTTATTCCTTATTTTTTCAGCATGTAATCATCTTCATAATAGTATTACTAATCATATACATCTTATAGTACATATTCTCTCATCTATATTCATCTTACAATAAAGAAAATATATTCTGAACTATAAAATACCCTTAAATAGAATCAAAGTTATGCATTCCCAATTCAATACGTAGAAGAACTAAAAGGCAGGATTACCTCCTATGAAATTTCATCTTTTGGATATGAATGAAGTCACAAAGCATGAATCATTCTAAATTCAGCTATCTTTCAAAGGTTTGTCCTATCTAAATCTAATTTATAAGGGATCATCAGATGATCTTCAGATATCAATAACCACAAAGTGTTTTTTATTACCTCATAAATTTTTTTTGCTAGAGACTCATAATCATCATATATATCTTTAAGAATTCGCTTTATACTATCTAATGTTTCACATCCACGATGCAATAAAATATATTTAAGATTTGCGCGTATATTTAAATAAATTTCATAAAAATATTAGGCTATATAAATTGAGCTAATTCCATCATGTCTGTCTGATCTAAAAAAAGGAACAATTTTTAGCTGAGTTGCCAAAGGTTTCCTGTTAAGATCATCAAAGACTATAATAGTAAATCGATCAGTTCTTTTGAAAGATGCAATATTAGATAATTCTTCAAGCGTGATTAGCTTGAATCTCATATTTTCATACCATGGAGCTTACTTATCCCTGGCTATAAATTTATAAAAATATTGTACTGCTTTCCATAATTCTTCATCTTGATATTGCATGACAACAATTAAATTATCACACAGAATATACCTTTTGCCAAAATTTTTGCTCCCACCTTTTGGTATTTTATAATCACACTTTTCACCAGACATCTATAGATAGATTTTTGGATATTTACTTTCTAGAAGCAGATGTATTACCATACATGTCTTTCCAGACTCAGAGATACCCGCAACTCCTAATTTAAATGGAAGTTTAGAAGCGAATAGATTCTGTTTTTTTAAAAGTATAATTTCATCTAATTTATATAGTTCGTAATACTCCATAGTATTTTGAAAAGTAGGATAATTATTCAAGGAACATATTTTGTTAACCACAAGGAAAAAAAGCATCTCAGCTAATGATTAGAATTTAACTTCATAGATACTAACTTTTTTCATAATTATAAAAAAATTGGAATGGAAGAATCGGTTATTTATATTGATCCTCAAAAATGCGAGAGCTAGACTAAATCATAGCAAAACAAATACCTACAATTAATATCAATCTTCAAAAAGCTCATAATTTAAATCAGCATCTTGTCTTGCAAAACTATATTATCATCCTAAAGATCTGTATCAAAATGTTAAGGGATTGTGTGATGCTTATAAAAAAGCTGGCTATAGCTTTCCATTTATTGATGTAAAAAAATGGCTTAAGGGCTAAGCAATATATCAAATTTTCGTCCTTCACCAAAGTATATACCTTATGCCAGTTACTTTAAAATCACGAAGTCAAATATTGTGTACTAATGTGATTTAATCGAAATACTATATGATGAAGATGTAGATACAAATTTACTAGATGATAGCCCAATATATTACTATATACTATTGGTTATAGACTGCACGACTAGATATAAAGATTTCATTTTTTTAACATTAAAGAATAGTGAGGAAGTTGTGGAAGCATTTAAAAGTATATATGATAATCCTGATAAACCTCTTAACTGGTCTCAAAAAATGCAATGTGATAAGGGTACTGAGTTTATGGGATACGTGACTTTATTAATGGATGAACATAGCATTGAAATTTGAAGAATTATAGCACATTTTAGACATACAAGTTTTGCAATGATCAATTGTTATACTAGATTATTTGAATATACAGAGGGCAATCAAAATTATCTGGCCAGTTTGTTTGGCTAAAATTATACTAATCATCATATATTAATATAATATAAATAATACATAATTTTGCACTTACTATTACAATAAACAAACCCTCGCACTTCATTTTTTTTCAGAAATTTTTGGAAATATGAAGCCACTTACCCAAAAACTCATAGCGCAATCGTTTATAGCCATAATTGTAAACAATCAAGTTGCATAATAGCTAAATGGTTGGCGTGTAAGAAAATAACTATTAATGATATTCTTAAACGCCTTCATGAAACATATTCTTTAACTCCAAAAAAACAAACTGGCCATCTACCACTTCTTAATTCACCAACCCAATAAGAACTTAAAGCCTTTGTTCAAGAAAATGGTGAAAATTGTCGACTTTGTTCAAAAAAGCTAACAGTTTGAACAGCTTATATAAAACAGCCTATTTCTGCTGTTACTATACGCTAAAATCTTAAGAAAATTAGGCTTATATATTGTATACCTCGTAAAAAATCCACAATGACAGAAGTATATCATCAGACTCATCTCGAATGGGCTCATGCACATAAAAATTAGAAAGAAAAAAAAGGAAAAGAGTATTTTTTTCAGATGAAAATACTTTTACACAATTTCAACAAGGTCGTCAAGAAAAGATATGGCGTGAACTTAGAGAAGAATTAAACTCAGACTGTATTGCAATTACTGTAAAACATAGTCCTAGTAGAATGTTTTGGAGGTGCTTTTCTTGACATAGGCTTAGACCAATTATTCTATTAAAAAGCTCAGTTACTAGTCAAACACATGCTAAGGTTATTAATAAATATGTTGTATCTACCTTGAATAAGTATTTTTCACAAGGTAATGGAATTTTTTAGGAGAATAATGCTTCACTACATTGTTCAAAAGTTGCTGTTTCTGTCCGCGAAAATGCTAAAATTGTGAAAATGGATTGGCCTGCACAAAGTCCCAATCTGAACTTGATCAAGAATCTCTGAATGAAAATGAAAGTAATAGTTCATTGTCGTATCCCACCACCATCTAACATCCAAAAACTTGAAAAGTATGTCAAAAATGCGTAAAAGGATCTTCCACCAGAATATTGATCAAAAGTATACCTCAGAGAATTGAGGCAGTTATTGCTACAAATAGAAATAGTATTAATTATTAATAATTTAATTTTTTTATGTAAAAATTAATAAATAAAAATAAGATAAATATATTTATTTTAAATTTTAATTTTAATATATAATACATATAAAGTTTTTATGTTTTAAATAGTGGCTGGATAATTTTGATTACCCTCTGTAGAGTTTTAAAAATTAGTATTCAATAGAGTTTCTTCTATCTACTGGTAAGCACTGTAGAGAATGTGAGCAGTTTGCAAGAAAAATTGTTGATAATATAAATGATAGTCTAACTTGATTGATTAGAATGAGTCCTAATGACGCCATAAAACTTGAACGGATATATTCTAAACTATCAGTAAAATATAATCGCTCAATAGGTGTTGATGAACTACAACTACTAAAGAGTATTACTATCTGATTTTTGCTCACTTCTGAAGAGTGAAAAAATGATCCTTTTGAACAATGCAGAATAACAGATCTAATATGGTCTCCTAGCCTGCATAAGATTCAGAAAATTATTATTAGAAAGAATTCTCCAATACCTATTTTATATTATTTAGATGAATCAGGGCCTCAACGACCCTTCGTAAGAGAACAGTTAATGCATATTAAGAAAGAACCTATGTTACCTTCTAGGTGGGTATTAGGATATAACCAAATGTGTACAAGGCACTCTTTATAAAAGTTTCTAAGTCTACTATGTAGTAGGATATAGTTATAAGAATTACTTCTTCCCTGTAGCATAGCGTCCTCTTTTTCTAATTACGTCAGATTTGTGCATTTAGATTTATCTGCCCTTGTAGATAAAAAAAGGGATGATTTAATAATATTGGTTATCGCTATATTTAAAGGTCAAGTCTAATTCTTTATTATAATTATCTAAATGCAATCTCTCTAAGAATTTAGGCTTTCAGAGTGGAAATTTTTTATTTAATAAATCTTCGAAAATATACCAGCATGTTCTTTCCAGTATATTAGGACAAATTTTGTACTATCTATAATTCTGTTTTATATTTTTATATGATGCCTTCGATTGATGACCCTTTTTACATGACCATAAATATGTATTAGGACTAACTTTGCATTTTTCTTCACGTCTCTGGGTATATGCTAAAGCTTTAGTGTTAATTTTATCTTGCATTTTATAGGTGCAATAAAATATCATATACAGAAATTTGCAGTAGTATCACTAGCTCCAGACTAGTTTAGTTAGAAGAATTAATCTGAATATATGCAAATCTAGGAAAGTAAAATTAAACTTGATTACTACTATTGCATAAGTAAAAAATAAGTATTATCAGTATTTTTAGCAGGAAGTGACAATTTTGGCTAAGGGTACTTGACAATACAACTTAATAATTTTGTCTATATATTCACTCTTTTTATGTATTATTGATATCATCAAGTAGATCGATATCTTTTAATAATTTTTTCGTCTGTTTATAAAGATTTTGTCATTGTACATGAAATTTATTTCGTAAAACAGAAGACTTAATAAGACAGGGAAAAATTCTTGTAAGATTATTTATATAAGATTTGATTACTGCATAAACATTTGCAATTTCTTTTCCTGCTATAATCCAATCATAATACAGAGTATAAAGAACTGTATGAATATGAGTTATTTCTTGTTTACTCCAATCTAACTGATATTTTATAAAATCAAAATCTTCACAAAGTTCCCTTTCTTTTTGCTTTAAAATAACTTAAAATGCTTCAAAATTTCATTGATGATTCACAGTAAGACAGGAATATAGTATATCTTTAATCTTGAGTTTACTAAAAATTAATTCAAGCAGTTCAGAACAAACAAGTAGGTGAGGCCCAGAATTTTTTTGCGCAAGAAGCATAATGTATATGCAAGAAACTAGTATAAAATTACATAGAAACTTGCAAAGTTTAAAATAAAAATTTTGGACAAATATGCATGCTAACAAAACACTGGGTCAGTAGTAGTATCCAGCGTTAAGCTGAAAGCAAGTAAATGATGAAGTAGTACCCAAAAGTAATCAATATAATAATAACCTAAAGTAATTATATATAGGGATACCCAAAATAGTAATTATACAAGAAAGAATTCTAGGAAGGCTTGGGCGAAAACTAAGGTATAAATTTAGTAGTACATTAAAGTAGAATAATATATAGGAAGAAAATAAGAAGTTATGCTTTAGTGTATTACCGCCAATAGGCAAGAAAGAGATCAAGAAGGCAGAAAGGTTCAGGAGAATACACAAAAAAAGAGTATGAATGTTATATAGCCTGAATTAATTCAGCATTTTGTGTCTCATCCTCAGCAATCAAAAGGATTACGAAAGGTAGGATTATAAGAATGATACAACACCAGCATTTCGTATATATCTAACTACAGTAGCGGTCATAAGTATCTGACCGCCTCTAACTCTGGCTACAAGTAAGTAAATTCAAAATTTTTTTTTTATTTAAAAAATACATAACCAACTAACT